>JAECUM010004932.1:0-168187 GCA_016617855.1 Megalonaias nervosa
TCTAAAATCATTTATATGGAAGATTTACAATTTAATATTTATTTGTTTCTACTTCCAACTGCACTTGTCATAAAGAACCTTCTGTGAAAGATACAGTGTATATAGTATATACAAATCAGTGAGGTCATGAATGAACACAAATATTTAGTAAAATCTAAAAATGATGGTCACAGTGAGGGTAAGGGTGTAGTACTAAGAAAGAGGCATCCAATTATTTATTTTCATGATTTTAACATAAATAGTACCCAAGACAAGATTACTTGAGTTTGAATTTATTTTCTCAGTGATAATTAATGTTTACAATAGCTACTGGAGACTTTGCAAAGTTTCATAGAGATGAGTTCAGTAATTGTTAATTACGCTCAGGTTTTAGGAGTGAACACCTCATAAAGCTTTTGTACGAATTTGCCATGACTTTTTAGTGACTGTTTATGAACTTTTCATTTCCAGGATGAGTGCAGCTTTGTATCCTTAAGAGATGTGGAACGTGTTCTGAATGTAATGAGCTGGTTTTATGCACAAAGCCAAGAGGAGAGAACTCTGTTTAACAGAATGGATGAAATTAAACCATTCTCTACTAATAATAAAGGGAACATGGAAGAGGAGACTGAAGAAGATGAGGAGGCAGAAGAGGTGCTAGAAGCTGAGGATGAGTTTCAAGTGAGAGGAAAAATTTGACACTTAAGACAAGATTTAGTCTACTAGTTCACAATTTAGATTTAAAATTTGAATGGAGACTTAAAACTTTATTATTCAGATAAAAGATGCTCATATTATTGACTGGAAGGTTTTGTGACAATTAAAAAGACAGAAATACTTTGTGACCCAAATTTTGTGAACAGAATTAATAACACACAGAAACACAATATAGCTTAATATGATTGTAAGTTGAGCAAGTCTTTTCATAACATGATGTAAAGTGGTCTTAGGTGACCATGACTTTCAAAAACCTCCCAGACAATTTTCTTTTTTTTTTTTTTTTTTGGACTCAAAAGTAGTGTTTGAGGTCCCCAAGAGGTCATTGTGCATTACAAAAACAACAACATAATACAATCGAGAATAAGTTATCTATTTATGTAACCTTTAAGAAAATGACCTGGAGTTCTAGTCTGAATAAAAGTAAATAACATATCTGTTTATACTTACAAAACAAACAATAGTTTGTAGACTTAGCATCATCAAATATTATCACACACATATGTGCCCTTACTCACATAATCACAACCACACAGATATTAAAAAAGTATACCCCAGGTTTCTGTTTTAAAAATCTATTGGTCACTGGAATACAGTCTTAATTAGATGCAGTCTTTGCTGCTCTCAGTAGTTCAGTAGGGGTTTAAAAGTAATGTGGTTGTCTTTTGTGTTCATCTTGGTGCTTGTTTGTGACTAGATGATACTGTTGTTCAGATTTCCCCAAAGATCTTGTCAGATTTTTCTCAGCATAGAAAATTATATTTTTGCATCTGCATTTCTGTGAGAGGGTGTCAGACATGCAGGTCTGAAAACAGACCTGCAACTGGAAACAGCAGATTTTGCTCAGCAACAAAACTGCAGAAAAGTTCTTAAGCTATAATAACATGGTCTGTTGATGATCATTTAAATATGTTAGTTACTTTTAGGATTTATAAACTGCATTCCTTAAGAAGTTTAAGATTTTCTCAGGTGATATGTTCTCATGCAGTTCCATTCAAAATACTTCTGTCTCACAGAATGGAAATTGACACACTAGACATGAAGTATCTGATGCACAATCAGCTCTGTACCTCCTCATCTCTCCATCTTTTCTATACAAGAAATGACACTTCATTAGTGGGATTGTTCATCATAAGTCTTTATGTGGAGTTTTTGTTCCACATATTTTGGAAAGTATGATGAGTATGCTAATTTATACAAATTTTGAAGTCAGTATATGCAATCTTCAATTCAGAAACAGGTGACTGCAGGGCAGTTTTGGCTGCTTTATCTACCCTTTTATTATCCTAGGCAGCCAAGACTACAGAATACTTTTCTCAGATTGTATTTCTGTAATATCTGGGATATTTAACTAGTGGTCAGAGTTAAGATTCAGCAAGGTTTTCAGTGGGGAAAGGGACTTGGTAAAGATGATGAAATTTTTGGGGGAGAGGTTTCAGTGTAATTCAAAGCTTTGAGTATGGCTGTAATTTCTGCAGTAAAACTTGAGGCTTTATCTGGTAGTATCATATACCCAGATAGGGGTTTCTTTCAAGGCCACGGTTTATCATACTTTCATTTCTGTTCTAAGTCTTTAAAGCCTTTGTGACTGAGTGATGAAACTTGGTAGACTTGCACATCATCACTAGAATGTCTGGTGCATACCCCATTCATGGTAATATCTTCAAGCTCAAGATCAGGGTGCAATATTTTACATTTACATTGCACTTTCCATTGTTCTAAAAATTTTAAGATGTTTTGAGATTATGGCATGAAACCTAATAGGTGTGTCATGTACCACATGGGGGTGCTATCTTCAAGGTCAGGGTTAATTAGGGGATATTTGCTTCAAACCAGTGAATAACAGATGTATTTCCTCAAGTGGATGAAAAACTCAGTAGTTTCAGAAGTGGAAATACTTAGGTTTTTCACCCACAAGGTGAAATATATCTGTTATTCACTCATAGCATTAAGCAGTTGTTTTTTTTTATTTTAAGCTCAAGCTTATTATCTTGCAAGACGTACTCAACAGTATAACGGATTGAAGATGCCAATTTCTTTTTGGATCCCACATGATGTCTGTGGTTTACCATTTATGTTCTGCTATGTTTTGTGATTATTCACACAGAAAGTATAAATAGTTACATGGTTCTCCTTCCCAATTCAAAGTAAAATAGCACATTAAGAAAAAAAGTACAATTTGCTCAATGCTGGATTTGAATTCCAGTCATCCTTATTGGAAGATAACCATATTTACCACTCGGCCGTGTAAACATATAAAATAAACTTTAAATTTCATGGTTATCTTGTTATTGATGTAAAAGTGAAATTATTTATTATAATCACTCCAGTGAATTATCACAATTATTTTACTTGGAAAATCCAGTAATTCACAGTCTAGCATAAAATAAAAATCTATATTTTATGTTTCCATTACACTTCCATTCCACTCAGCAACTTTAAACCTACATGAGATTATGAGTTGTAACTTGGTATACTTGTGTGCCATCACTAGAAGATTCATTGTGTTCCACATTTGGGGTCCTATCTTCAAGATCGAGTGACAGGTCAGTAATATTAGTTTCAGTCACATTTGCTTTTACATTTTCTAACTTAACAGCCATTTAAGATAAATGAATGAAGCTTGGTATACTTATATATTGTCACTATAAGATTTCTTGCTTGGCACATTTGAGGTCTTGTCTAGGTCAGGTCAAAAAGCTCAATATTTTAAGGTTTCTTTTGTTTCTGTTTTATGTTATAAAAGCTGTTAAAACATATCAGTAAAGTTCATTTTGATGCATCTCTTGTATCACAGTCAAGGTTGTATCTTCAATGTAAAGGTCACAATTGAGTTTTTTTTAAACACTTTTCTGCACTTGTCCTTAAGGGATTTTTAA
Organism: Megalonaias nervosa; assembly: GCA_016617855.1. NCBI lineage: Eukaryota > Metazoa > Mollusca > Bivalvia > Unionida > Unionidae > Megalonaias > Megalonaias nervosa. Next base: position 3,576 of record JAECUM010004932.1, read on the forward strand.
GATAGGGAAGTGAAACTTGGATAACTTCAACATCTGACAAGTAACTTTACAGCAGTTTGAAAGGTCATAGCCAGAGTTCATGATTATAAACTTGTATGATGTTGCCATTGAAGGGAGGGTAAATAAATTCACTAAATTTGCTTGTTAATCCTGTTTATCATGACTTACCCCTCAAGAAAGGAAATTCATTTTTTTCCAGTGACCTCTATGTAGATGAACCTACACTCTCTGATTCACATTGACTTGAAAATAACCTACAAAACACTACACATAGTATTATGTAATGAAAATAGCATAATTCTCAGTATAGAAAAGAAGCCTTGCTCTTAACAAGAGCAAAATTAGTAGCAAACTCAGTTCTTTTTTAAATGACAGTTTGAGCCTTAAGTGAAGTCCTGATAAAATTCTTGGTGTATTTATTGATAACCATCTAACTATTCACATTAACCAAAATTTCAAAAGTTACAACTCCTGTCTTTTGCTTCTTAAGAAAATCATGATGTTCATTCCATTTCAGTATAGGGTCACATTTTGTTTAAAAAAAACAAAAATTTTGTTTGGCAACATCCAGACTACTGTAATGTAATTTCAGGTAATTCTTCTGTTTCAAACACATAAAGACCTTCTCTAAGACTTGAAAAGTTGCCATGTCAATTAATATATGGTCAATATAAGGACAATAACAATATAATGCAATATGTCAGCATTTTTCATATTTGTTCTGAGCAGTATTTATTTTATGGTGGAGAAGAAGAAATGTTGAAATGTAAAGAATTTTTTACCATTTTAAATTCTATACAGAATCAAGATAAAGTGCACATCATGCTACTACTATTGTTGTACAGAAACTTGTGTCGACTTTGTTAGAGGTTTTGCAGTAGTCTCAACTTTAACATTTAATTGCTAATAATAAAGAATGCTTGTTTCTATGTCATGAAGTAAAGTGTATGTATGCATGTATGGATGGATGGATGTATGCATGCATGTATGTATGCATGTTTGATAAGGATATAATGGGACTTAATGGAAGAACTTTTCATACATAATCATTTGATTGCCTCACATTTCCGTGCCACAAACATTTTACATTGCTCACTAGTCTGCAACTTGTTGCATACTTTTGTGTGTTTCACACAAATGTCATTTTCAGTATCTTGGCCTACACTTGAAAATGTAACACAGATATACCTTAATTTTCTCTTGTAGAACCAAGACCATAATGACATAACTAGATCTTTGGTCCTAGCTCTGGGTGTGTGTTACCATGCCTGCCTGAAGAACAGAGAGGATTACAGGATTCATGTAGCACGCTTCTTCAGGGCTCCATGTTATCTCCCACATGGACCTGATCAGATTGAAAAGGAGATTTCTTTGTAAGTTGAGTTAAAGGAATTCTGTTTTCTTCTAATTCTCTCATCAAAAATTAAGAATGGAGGTTGAGATAACTTGAGTAATTTATGATATAGCCAGAATTTCTCTATGTCTTCCACATTATTATTTGTGGATGTGCAGTATTGTTCAATTGTATTCACTATCAGAACTTCATGATTGTAATACTTGTCATGTTTTGCCAAAAAAATTTCTGTTGTCAAAGGAAAAATATTTCTCAGAAACCCCTTTTAAAGGAGAATGTAAAATTTGCTTTTGTCAAGTGACTTCTGTTCTTGAGATGACCTGAATAATAGAATTTACCTGTATAATTTATGTGACATTGTTTTGAATAGTGAAAGGTCCAATCTTTTATACCAAGCATTTGCTTTTAGTCAGCAAATTTACATGGAACCATTTTTGTTAGATGATGGAGACCTGACTATTAATACAGTGTATATTAGTCATTTATACATACATTGTAATTCACAGATGCCAGGATGTGTTCTTAGAAAATGTTCAGTTGGAGAAAAACATTGCCCGGAACACTGCTCTTAAGGAGAATGTGTTCATGATGGTTACTAGCATTGAGCTACGTATTCCTCTGTTCCTGGTAGGAAAACCTGGCAGTTCCAAATCCCTCGCCAAAACCATTGTGGCTGATGCCATGCAGGGAAATGCGGCTCACAAAGATCTCTTTAAAGAATTTAAACAGGCATATACTTTGAATATTCAAGCTTTTTTAAATATAAAAAATGAAAACTTCATCACAATAACAGTGCCAACTGTTTTTTTAATGGCTGTACAGGTTTTTGCACAGGCAGTCAGTTTACAACACAACTTTTGAACCTGTTAAAAATGTTTGCACCCAATAAATTACATTCTGTGCCTTAGATTTTTTCTTGTTTGATGGATAATTCATTAGGTATCAGAAGAACATTACCCGCTCATTCAGATGTGTTTAGAACATCTCAAATATAGATTTTTAAAACATAAATACAGGGTTTACACAATGTTGAAAATTTGGTGGTTACTTTCAAAAATGCTTGAGTTTTGATTTGGCCCCAAAAAGTACTGAAACAATGTTTGAAAATGCTCAATAGCCTTGGACTTAACTTACTCTTGAAAACTTTGGTTTGGATCACCTACGTGCTCATTATTTCTCAGGCGCATTTGGGATTGCATGTATCACATCATGTAAATGAATGGATGCTGTGTTGATGGGACCTTTAAGGCGGATAAAAAGTCAAGTACTTTGCAATGAGAAACATATTTTCAAACAAAAAAAACATAAGCACTGTGTAAACTATTTGTTGTGTTTCTCAAAAGATCAGCAGTAACTGTGATTGCTTTATCTTATGTAACTGTAAAACTTATGTTCCAATCACAATAATGGCGAATCCAAGTCTCAGAATGAGACATTTTTGGCCATATTGCTCTTAAAAATTGCTTGAAATGGTAATAGATTGTTTGTAGGATACAGTATTTTTTTTAGTTGAAATCCATGAAAGAAATACCAGAGTACTTACGAGATCCAAGGTATCTGGCAACACTTCTAAAAATGTATATGCATTTAACCTTAGGTTCTAAAGTCCCCACCACAAGTATAATTAGGGATTTAAAGAACTACGATAACCTTAGCTAGAGTAATGAGTAAAAGAGCTTAGAATTATCAAGAGAAATGTGAATAGCTTATATGAACGAAATACTGACAGTAGCAATGAATTTGGAATATAGTTTGCTTAAGCATGATAAAGTCAAGGAGTTATAAACACTGGCAGATAGGAGTAATAACTCAAACTGATGCAGATTAGATGACTGCACCTCAGCCACCATATCCTAAAGACACTTCAGCTGTACCATGTCTTTACCTAGTTTAACAAAAAATATTTCTAAGTTCTTGTTTAAGAATGAAATACTTAATTCTGATATTTTGTGGACTCCACATACCATAATCAACATTTTCCTAAGTTTATGCACAGTTAATTATAAGGCTTGAATGTTAATGTTTTGTCTTGAAAAGTTTGAATTTCCTGATGAAACATCTGTATTATACCATGACAAAAATGTTATCAGAAATGCCATTTAATTGTTCTGAAATTATTTTGCAAATATGAATTTTACCTTGAATGTAATTTCATGCTCAGTTTTTCATTTTTAGGTACAAATGGTATCATTTCAATGTAGTCCTCTGTCAACACCAGATGGAATTGTGGGAACTTTCCGTCAATGTGCACAGTTTCAGAAGGATAAAGACCTGGACAGATTTGTGTCTGTGGTTGTTTTGGATGAAGTTGGTCTTGCTGAGGACAGCCCCAGAATGCCTCTGAAGACACTTCACCCTCTCCTGGAGGATGGTTGCCAAGGAGATGAGGAACCACAGAAATACAAAAAGGCAGGGAATAGTTATTTCATCAAACATTAAAGCATATTTTGACCACAACTTCTATTCAGCCAAGTGTCTTTTTGCTGACAGTAGTAAGCTTCTATGTTAAGTTTCATTCAGCTGTTGCAATCAAAGATAGGAAATGTTTATGGCATGTATCTATACTGTTACATGCAAGTGATGAAAATGTTTTCAGCCTCTGCTTTTATCTCTGTATAGTCATTATAAAAAGACATATAGTTGATTCCATGCAAACATTGTTGCAGTTCTCAAGTCAATAGTATTGTCAGGTCCCAGCATCAAGATGCAGGAGCCCTATAGTAATTACCTTTTTCATCAGTCTGTCCATTCAGACTTCTAGTAAACAACAAAGTTCTGCAATCCTTACATTTATACACAACAAAAACACAGATCCAGTTAAGTTTTTATTTATAATTATAATGTTTGCCTTGGGGGACTGTCTGCTGCTACCGATGAAACTGTTTTGGTTCATTCTGTCAGTGAGTGATTCAGTGGCTACTGAATGGTACAACGTGGTTGTACAGAGGTCACAGCTGGTCTGTGAAACTCCCTGACAGAATGTTATGGATAACCCTTGAGTAAAGTTTCTTCAGCAGAAACTGAAGGAGCCCAGTGAAGACTGAGCTGACCAACGAAGGTTGGGATGACAGCGGCAACTGTGTGGACTTCACTCAACGAGTTTAGTTTGAATACGCCATTTGCTGACATTAGATTCTTGGGTGAATAAATGGAATTTGAATGAAGTGAATGCCCAAAGAGAACATATGCACAGCAGATGTTGTCCCCCAAGAATGTAATAAGTTGGGGAAGCCTTCAGTGTTCAATGAAGAGAAAAAATGTTTGTCTATACAACAGCAGCATATCAACAATAATGCAAAAGAAAAGTATACATACATGTAGGAATAAATCGACAATGGCAAGGAGCAGTATGTTATTACTACAAATTCCGTTTATTCACCCAAGAATCTAATGTCAGCAATATATGTAAAACTAGACTCTGGCTTGTCAAGACAAAGCCACATGAACTGCAACAGGTCTGTGATATATGAAAATGTCAAGTCTGGTGTGAATGTCTCAGAGTGGTTCCATGCGTGTCTATACCACATCCAACTCTGATGAGAAGCTAGATGATCACATCCATGAAATGGGTAGAAGAATACCATGAGAATGCACTAACACCTCCATGAATTAAACAAACCGAAAGCACATATGGCAATGAAAACAACATATGCACAATTGCCACCCAATGCACACTGGTATCACACGCATGCAGAACTCCACACGTAATGAATATATAGCACAAGTGCCACACAATGAACACTGGTATCATGCGCAGGCAGAACTCCACACGTAATGAATATAGAATACTATGAATGGCTGGAAACTGGAAGCACAGCACTTGCATCCCATAGGACAGTAGTGTAGAACCATAACCAGAAAAATGCAACCAGGATGGCAGGACCATCCTTGTATGTTGAATGCAGGATGATCATGGTCGCTGTGTACTACTATCTGCATCCATGGCCATGGCCCTCTGCGCTGCCTGGATAGTACTGTGAGGTGTGCGAATGTATCTTGTGTAACAATCCGAAGACCACCGGTCTAGAACTTTGATTATATGGTCTTCCAGCCGGGCCGCCACCGCTGAAGTAGCTGCCCCTTTACGGAATGAATGGCCACTATACTGGGAAGTGTCCATTCCCATCTTGTAGTAGACAAGTCGCATGTGATGAAAGAACACAACTCTCAATAAGGCTTGACCTGTAGCCGTAAGGAAAAGTGGGTCATATGGCTGGGGTAATGAACGTCTCCTGAATCGCATGAAAGTCTTCATAGCAGAGTATGGACATATAGCACGACCTGTGGCATGAAACTGAACAGTCACACCCTTATGGAAAGGGTCGTTTTTTGATGATTTCAACTTGAGAAAAGCAGTCTCCAGGTGGAAGTGGACATTGCCAACACAGAGATGAACAGTTGGATCGAAAGAATCCTGAATAGTGAATTCCCCACATCTCAGAAATCCGAAGAAAGCAACTATGCAGACAGTCAACAACAGCAAATCCGTGTGCGTGTCAAATACTCCTCGCAGAATTGTACAAATGCTTGTCAGGATATTGTATGTAATAGGCTGGCGCAGTTTTGCAGATGAACCATGGGGTTTTTTGATGGCCTGGAGGATGGTGGCAAGACGAGGCAGATTGTTTCTGTCTGTGGTGAACGGAGATTGCATACCGGCATGCATATACTTGAACCTAATGCCACAGAGGTACAATTTTATTGTAGAATGCTTCAAGTTGAGGACTCTTGCACAGTGTGTCACAAAGTAGAATAAGGTGTCTTCCGTAATATATGGCACAACTTGCATGTTCGAGGCAAAGCCACACATCAGCATGAAGGTCCTAAAGGCATTGAATGCAGTGTTGTAGGCAATCTGTGTAGCCGGGCTTAAAGCCTGGTTCCATAAAATGTCTACCTCTTTATCCAGGTCCACAAGACTTCTGAGGGTGGGGGGCATTTGCAGGGTTGTAGATCTGCATCTGGAGCCAGTGCGTGAAATTTCTGAAATTGAAGTCGAGACAAGGCATCAGCAGTATTATTGATAATTCCAGGAATGTGTTTGGCAGAAAAATAAAAGTTACAAGAAGCTGCGCACCATGTAAGTTTACGCATCAATTTCATTATATGCATACATTTAGATCTCCCATTTTGAAGTATATTCACTGTGGCCATATTATCACATATAAATATTATGCGTTTGCCTGCCCAATCAGCGCCCCAAATAATAGCAGCTACGATAGGATACAACTCCCTGAATGCCATAGAGAAATCATTCTCCACAGAAAAAAGCATTTTAAGATCATCCGACCACGCAGCTGCAAACCAGCTAGTTTTGTACTAACCCCCATACCCCACTGTGGATTAAACATCTGTGTATAATTCAAGATTGTCTGATGATGTGGACTGATTGTCAAGAAACATAGAGACTCCATTCCACGTAGCCAAGAATTGGTGCCACATGCAATTTGTATCTAAGTGTATGTAATGGTCGAGTTCCCTGACTTTGGTAGATAGTTGTATCAGGTATGACACAAACGCACGTCCTGGTAGGATAACACGGGTAGCAAAATTTAAGTGGCCCAGTAACTGTAGCAGTTCTCACTTGCGGACACTTCATCTGTTAAGAAAGTGTTCAGTGTAGTTTACAATACGCACTACTTTATCCTGCGATAAACGTGCTTGCATTTGTTTTGAGTCCAGAATTATTCCCAAATATTTCATAACTGTACATGGGCCAATGATCTTATTTGGAGCTGTGGGAATCTTCAATCTGTTGAAAATTAAAGTCAACAAAGCCATCGTTCTCTCACCACATGCCGAAGGAGGATCGATTGTAAGAAAGTCATCAAGGAGGTGGAAAATAACATCAATACCATAATTATGTTTGGCTATCCAGCAAATTGCCTGAGATAAGGTATCAAATAATTTTGGACTTGAACGTGACCCGAAGGGGAGGCGAACACAAACATAGTAATACGCTCTCCATTTTACACAGAACAGGTGCCATTGTGAAGGTGCAATAGGAATCTGTTTGAAAGCATCCGATATGTCAGCTTTGCACATAATAGCTCCCTTACCATAACTCTGAATGATTCGGATGGCATCATCAATCTTAACGTAGCTTAGGGAGCATTTATCCTTGTCAATAAGTTCATTGATACTTGCATGAATGTGATCGTCATGGGGAGAGGACAGGTCAATGATAAGTCTCTTCTTTTTTGAATATTTACCTTCCGCTATGCTGATAGGACTGACTCTATAATTAGGAAATGGTGGAGATGGAAAAGGACCAAGCATGAAACCCTTTGCACATTCCTTTGCCAATAACTGATCCACAATATTCGGTTATTTGGAAGCAGAAAGCAAGTTTTTACACTCTTTTGAAGGCAAGTGAGTTTTTTGCACCATGGTGTCAATACCATGTTTGAGACCAGAAGACAAGTATTGAACGAAGTTTCGATCTGGATGATGAAGGAGTTCAAGCTGCAATCTGTTGATGTCAGTGGGGGTGGTCCATGTGGCAAGAAAGTTGGTCAGCTTTGTTGCATCTTATCTGGCACTGATTTGTGAGAGTTATTGATGTTGCGTGCAAGAGTGCTGGAAATTTTGTGTAATGGATTGTTTGGGCAGGCAGCTGCCCCATGTGTTTTGGCCCTGCACTGATTGCAGGTATGTAAGAACTGGCAAATAGTTCGGCGGCAACCACGTGTGGAGTTAAAATTATTACACAGTTCTCTTCCATCCATCATCTGTCTAGGTCGGCCATACTTGTCAATATCCGAATTTTTTTGTTGGCTATGTTCGCAAAGGGCACAGTAGTGCTTATTTTTTGTGGGCAGAAGTGGGTGAGTAACAGAACTGCAGATGTGGCATGTCATTGTTTTTCGGCCTCCAATCAATGGCTGAAGAGTTGCCTGATCCCTCAGAGCCCAGTTTACTTTGAGTTTGTAGTCATGCAGGGCAATAGCAACCTGACTGGAGTAGACATCATGGTAGTTATAGAAAATGTCCCCATAGGCATTGGCAATTTTTATAATGTCGGCCTCGTACATGTCCAATTCATGGCGTCTGTTGGGGTAAACTGAACAGATGATTCGTTTAAATTTTCCGAAGGCCATTATGAATTCACTGAGAGTGAGATGCTTAAGTAATCGGGGATCATTTTTTCCAGCCTTGTCATCTTGATTTGACAAATCTGATTCCATGTGTGGTAGCAAAAGAGTGGCAAGATTGATGTGCTTACCATCGAGTATCTGCTTCCGCTGGCTTTCGGATACAACGTTGATTGCTGGCAGGATTTCTGGCGAAACTCCTGTGGATTGCATCAGCTGATTGAGCGACGTCACTGGCTGGGCTACCAGCAATGATGTGAGAGGTGTTGAGTCGCCTAACAGTACCATTGGAGAAAACGCCTGTTGTTGTGCCCTGATGTCAGCGATGGAATTATTCAGGTCAACGATAGAATGCTGAATGGAGTGGATTGAGGACATTATGTTTGCTGGAGACAATGTGTTCATATCAATGGCGGCCATGTTGGACATAGTTCCTACTTCCGGAATGTTGCATTGTAATGCCGTTTCCGCTTCAATGACTTCCGCTGAAGTAAATGCCTCTTCAGTATTCGCATGAACAATGGTTGCACAACGGCGACATGGACGTGGAGTTGGATGTGGAAGGAGGGATACTTCATCTTCAGACTGATGTGTACCGGGTTGCGATGGAGATGAGTTGTTCCTTTCTTTTGTCGGTAAACGATCAGCAGGCCGTGAAACTGCGGAAGGGGCATTATCAATATATAGCTGCCTCAAGGCGTGCTTCGGGATAGCAGCAGACACTTTAATGCCTATAGGTTCCAGTTTCCGCTTTAAATGGAGAGTAGTCCAGTTGAAAGGATTGTCCAAGTCGTACGGGACTGACCTCTGTTTTCTGGAAGAGCGTGACGCCATTGTTTGTAGACACAGAAAACTCCAGGTGGACGCAATGAACGGCAATTAACGTCCTGATGAAATCATGGAATAGGAAAATGCAACAAAACGGGAAAATAATAGCTCAGGTAAGGAAAGTACTCATTGTGAAAGTCAGAATAAGATGCTCACACGAAGAAGAAAAGTTGTACAGCTCTTTTCGACAGAATTATCTGTGCTCTCGCTCTTAGCTCCAAACTAAGAATATTTGAACAAAGACGCTGCACGTGACAGCTGGGACTGTTTTGATTGGCTGGCACGTGATGTATTAATATCTCATGCATATTAATGCAGACTATTTGCAGGAATGGTAGCAAATGGGTCACCTATTGCTGTGTATGAACCATGCCTAAGCAAGCACTTAAGCAACAACATAAATGGATGCTTTTTGGTAGTTGAATTGCCTATAATTTGTAGATGTGCTATTGAATGATTTCATAATTTCAAATCCAGTTTTTATTGACTTGTTGCCTTATTTGATCAAGCAGATCCTTGTAGCCAGCACAGATCTTTAACAATTCAACATGTTTTGTTGCAATTTAGTGTGTTTACATGGGTGTGCTTTCTTTGTGTTTTGTTTCAGTAATGCCATTTTTGGATAGTTATGACCTTTTGCAATAAACATAATATTTTCACAGTGAATATTACTTGTAACCAAAACAACTCAGGAACCAGTGAACATATTCAGATGCAATTTGGTATGAACATTTTTTCATAGACCTTGCTGTTCCTTTTGTCTGGCATCAAATATTAAAATATTAAATCATTAACATAAATACAAAAAACTTTAGATGACTTTTCAAACATCTTTCAACAGAATTTGACCAAGTTTGACATAAAGTGCATAAATGTCTTTCAGTATATTGAAGTGTGCCATGAAAGACACCAAATATAGAGAATCTTCTCACAACATATATAATCAACAGTATCTGATTTTTGCTGAAGGTATTCTGCTGAGTTTTATTGACCAGTTGTTCCTGCGCCTGACTTTTAGGTAAATGTCTGGCAGATGAGCATTCTTATGCCATCTTAGGCCTCTTGGATCCATTTTTTAAAAAACTTAATAGGTTGTCTTCACTTGAACTGAAGCACCTTCCAGTTGACTTGTTCTAAGATGTTAAAGGTCAGAATCACAAGAGTTAAAATTGTCATTCTGGGTTCTTCATGACAGGTTTACATTCATAAAGTGTCCCACAGCCTGTTTTAATCAACTTCATTGTAACATTATGCTTGATCAATAGATACTTCAAAGTCAAGGTCACTGGATATGAAAGTACAAAGTTACATTTAATTCAAACTTGGTAATAAACTTTAGGCATTTTGATGGATCATCTATTCATCTTTTGGGTATATTTTGTACAGTACATAGAATCTGTTTTCAAAAGACTACCCTTTCAGTCAAAAAAGCATGGTCTCCCAGGACAGGACATCTGTCAAGACAGGTCATAACACTATATAATTAATAAATCCATGCATTGAGAATTGGGTCTCTCATAGCAATGGTCTTTCAAGGCAGGTTTTTACTGTACAAGGTAATATGCTAAACAGTGTGACATCCATCTGATAGGGATGTGACATTTTTTTCCTTTCTGCATGAAGATTCATGTCCTGTGCAGGTATAAATTTCCCTTGGTGGTATTTGAAAAAGAATAGGTACTTTTGGAGATTTGCATTTAACATATTTGTAATTCTGTAAATGGCGACAGAAGCATTTTATGGTGGAATGAGAAAAAAGCTTAATATAAATTTAAGATATCTGGCAAAAAGAATTTTGGGGCAAAACATCTAGTTCAGGTAATTAATTTCTTCCTAAATTATAAACAAAATTTATCATGTTTTCCAAAACTTACTTTAAATTTTTCTAATTATTTTTCTGAAAAATTCCACAGGTTGCCTTTATTGGGATTTCCAACTGGGCTTTGGACCCTGCTAAGATGAATCGTGGAATTCTGGTGCAAAGGGAGGTACCTGACTTGGAAGAACTCATGAACACTGCAGAGTTAGTATTATTCTTTGATAAAGAATAGATCGTGAATTTGGGAGTTTCATTTGAGCCCAGTAGTTCAATTTATATAGAATTCTAGAACTGCTACAACTTGCGCCATCAAGCAATATATCTAACTACTTGGCTTGTTTGATATCAGTTATGATAGAAAAACTTTAGAGTGATCAGATTTTTTTCAACATCCAACAGTTTAGTATTCACTATACAAATTTTTTAAATAATCTATTATATTTTTTTCTAGACCATGAATTACTGGATTTTCTGAGGGAAACATTCTTGATAATTCACTGGAGTGAAATAATATATATTTCTCAGTGCCCATTAATTGACACTGTTAACATTATGACCAAGAAATTTGAAGTTGTTCTTAGACATTTGTGTAGTCATGGGGTAAGTATGGCCACTGCTGTTATATGTATTGCTAACCTATATGTTTGAGCATAAAATAAAAAGAAAATTTGCTTGCTATGAATGAATAACATATATATATATATATATGAGTGAGCTGTTAGCTTGTTAATAGTAATGATAAAGCATAAACATCATTTAGTGTTAAGACAGTTGCAAAGTTAATTAATCACTTTGTAATCTGTTAAATCAATGGTCATCAGCATTGCATTAATCCAACATATGATGGCAGACTACTTTTATATTTACCATTGGAGAGCATACAAAGAGAGACAAAGCAATCAATTTCTATTCTCATTACAGTGGATTAAAATGTTTATGTGGGTTAGTATATATTGTTTTTTCTTTTGCAGTAAACTAAGCTGGATTAATAAGCAGTTGTGTTAGAATTAAGGGTTTTCTTTCTTTATTTTTAGACCAAAGAGCTTGTGCGATGGCCCATCATCCATCCTTCAATTAGCACAAGTTAGTTATTGCTGTTTCTCCTATAATTCAAGGATTGTCATGAAGCTTAACACATACATTCATTCCATGGTCTAGTTGGTCCCAAATGAAAATGGTGCAACTCAGATAGCTTGAAAATCTTTTTATCACTTTTCCTCCTGAATGGAAAGTCATATTGACATGGGCTTTCCATTGCAATACTTCTTATGGTATCATTGGTCCCTAATGAAAACTGTACCCCTCAGACATCCAGTGATGTCACCACAGTGCCATCTTGAGTACGTTTGTTATCACTACTACTCCTTTATGGAAAGTTTTAATGACATTTGAAAATGGTACCAGCCAGACATCCAATATGGCCACCACATTTTGACAACTTTTAGCAATGAATATTATCTTCCTTCCATCTGTCCAGCCAGCTTGTTGGCTGGCTGTGAACAATTTGTTTTTATTGCCTTCACTGGAGTTCTTATGGAGTCATAGTGCTTAATTGGTTAGTCAACTGAACTTAACGTAGCTTTAACAAATTTAGTCATATCACTACCATGTTTGCAGTGTGGCAGTTTATATTGATGTCTAGTACTGGGGCATCATGCTGCAGACATTTTGCATCATGTCCCACCCAGTCACATTATCCTGACACCAGACTGACCAGTCTTAACACTAACCTCTTAATGCTGAGTGCCAAGCAAGGCATTAACAGAAAGGTGCAGATTAAAATCTATTCCAGTCAAGGTCAAGTCACTGTCAAGGTGTGTCATAGTTTACTTCTTTTTTCCGTGGTACTGTGTATGGATAACCCTTTTATGTGCTACCATGCCAATGAACACCATTTAAGTTGATCACTCATTCATATATACCTTCAGCAAACCCTACTGATGGTTTTCTCTGTAGGATATAGTGACCTAATTTGGAGGTCTTTAGCTCAAATTTAAGGTTACTATGGCCCAAGAAAATATTGGTGGTGAACATGTTATTGATCATTTGCAATGTTCTTGTTTACCTTCAACATTTAGTTACTGTGTTGAGGAAATCTTTTGCATCCCATTTTTTTTGCCATTGAAAAGTCATCTTGGGGGCTGGAAGTGGGTGCAAGTTTATGGTTAGTAAGTGGATTGGTTTGATTCCTTGTAAGATGGATTTTAGAGTTCAAAGAGGTTCTGTCTTACAAGAAACAGCACATACAGGAGCCACATTTACTCAAGTAAAAGCATTTGCCTTGTGACCAGAAGAGTGGGGGTTTGATTCCCACCATTGCATCAGCTAACATGATGTGTCTCTGGGCAAAGCACTTTATTCTATTTGCCTCAATATGATAACATTCAAAATGCTGCAGCAGTGGTACAAAATGCCCAAACTACCAGCAAAACTCCCAGAACTGCAAAACATTTAATTATTGTGCTTATGATCCCTATGTTGGGGACTATGTGATCAGATCAGCTCCAGATCTGCTTTTGTGCATGCCAGCATGAGTAATGCACCTTCTGTACTTCATATTTTGGTGGTGGTCTGTAGATGTGCAAATTTAGGAATTATTTGATCAAATCAGCTCCAGATTCATGCCAGCATAAATAATGTTACTCAGTTCTCCCTATACTTCATGTTAGATCAGGCTACACCTACTACCATAAGTAACAGTAAATGCTACTACCTGTGACTCTTGACCTAGAATGGACAGATACACCTGGCTCCCTATGGAAAGTCTTTTCCAGTGGATCAGGCAGCTGAGCAGATATGCTCATCCTATTGCTGTGAAGGCAGATGGGCAGGAGCTGTTGACAGTGTAGGGCATCAGCTCAGGTGCACTAGGACCTGGTGGCAGTCCACTCTATCTGGATTTGTCTCTAGTCATCTTGACATTGTCTTGCCACAGGATTCAGAGAGGCCTGAATAGGAGAGTCATAGTGTGTAACTTTCTGTCACTTAAATCCAGCTCACATGCAAGTCAAGACATTATCCTGCTCCCCTTAATCAACACCATCAAGTCCTGTGACAGTGGGTGAGCAACAAAGTAGATGTGAATCAACTGGGAGCTTTTTAGCTGGAGACCTGCACATGGCTGTCTTGGGGCAAAAGCTTACTTTTCACTGGAACAGTGGCACTCTGCAGTTCCTAAGTGACTGAGCAGCCCTGTTTAAGGTCACACTGAATATGACCTACTAATCACCAACAGTATTCTGCTTGCCAAATCACAAGACATCTTGGATGCACCTGTATTTCAAGCAGTGGCATCTCAGTGGCTACATCATTCTCAGGAGAAGAAATAGGCAGGTTATCCATGAGAAGTACAAAATGCTGGACTGACTACAGGCCCATAATCTCCAAGCTTAATATCTGAATTCAGCCTAGCAGATGACCACAAGGCAAAACTTCACTCAAGAATCTCAATGTCTCCAAATTGAAATAGGAGAGTGAAATAGGCATTTGCTGAAGAGCTCTTCAGTCAAAAAAAACAAAACAACAAATTATTCAAAACTCCAAGAAGGTTGAGGAAATCTGGGCATCCTTCAGAGGCTCTGCATATAGAATTGTATCCAAAACCCTCAATCCCACCACATGCAGACATCAAGATTGGTTTGATATGAATGATGCTGCCATACAGAGACTTCTGAATGAGAAACATCTGTTCCAAAAGGCTTGGTTAGAAGACAGCACTTCATCATCTAAGAAGGCAGCCTTCAGCAGTATTAACTGTCCAGTACAAACTTGAGAGATACAAAACTCATGGATGAACAGTAAGGCAGGTGAGATTCAGTCTTATGCAGATATGTAGAACTTCTATGATGATTTGAGGACAATCTACATGCCACAGACATCAGGAACATCCACAAATCTGAGTGCTGATAACATTACACTGCTGACCAACAAATAAAATAATATCACAAAGAGGAGCAGAATCCTTCAGCAACATACTGAATCATCAATCATCATCTGTCAGTCAAGAGGCAGTTCATTAACTGCCCAAGTGAAAAAATCAACATATGTCTTGTTGGTCATTCAGTGCTGACCGAAACTAAGATAGCATTTGAAGTACTGTCAAATCACAAAGTACCTGGTACAGATGCTACACCATCAAAAGTCTTCAAAGCAAGAGACTCACACATAGCAATGAAACTGACTGAACTCTTCCAGTCCGTGTAGTGTCAGAAAAACTATATCTCATGAATACAATGATGTATCCATTATCAGCTTGTATAATCAGATATTCAGCAAGCAGTCCTGTGATATGCAATCAGAATTACAAAATTCTCGCCAGAATTGTGCTGAATTACTTTGTGCACCAGAAGAGCCCTACATAAAGCCTGCCATCACAGTGAATGATCAACAGAACTGGAGGTCTACAAAGCTGTTGTGTTTCTGATCCTGTGGTATGCATGTGAAACCAGGAGGTATACATATGTCATGTTGAACAATTTTCACATGAGCTGCCTAAGGAAACTGACAAGGACAATATGGCAGAACAAGGTCTCAGAGACAGGTTCTCACAGGTGCAGGCATTCCAAGCATCCACACTCTGCTGATGAAATCACAGATGAAGTGGGCAGTCATATATCCAGAATGTTTGAGGACCAACTGCCAAAGAACATCATCTATCATGAACTGAAGGAGGGAAAGCAAACTCAGAGAAGTCAGAAGAAACGCTTTTTTGAAAACATCTTTGAAACACTTAAGCATTGGCCCAGATTGTTGGGAAGATCTTACACAGAATTGTTCCAACAGTCATATTCACATCCATGCTGGAGCTACAGACTGAACTGAGGAGAATTGCAGAGGTATGAGCATTGTAAAGCTTGGAATTGCATCATGCCCTTTCAAGCAACCCCAAGTGGGATTTCCTATCTAGTATGCCACATACAGTTCATAACACAAATTGGTTCATCAGCCACTCTCATGCTCACAGAAATCAAACCCATAATGTCATGGTCATCTTCAAACACAAATGACAAACAAAATACTTCATATTTTAGGGTAGATGTGCAAAGTTACTGATTGTTTGATTAGATCAGATCCAGATGTGCTTGTTACACAACACCGACACTGGTGAAGACAGAGACTTTGCACATTGGGATTTTATTGGGCATTGTCTGTACATGTGCATTATCTGACAGAGGAATACATTCTTGTTGAGTGTATTGACTTCCACCCTTTGAGGCAAAACATTTTTTTATGTGAACTCAGTTAAAAAACATTCTGATGTACCATCTGAGAAAATCTTGGACATTTTGAGGGAAAGCAGTTGTGTAACAAATTTTAAGCCATTAATATTAAGGATTTTATATTTTGGACCTTTAATGTTATTTTATATACATTTTCAGGATTGTAACATCATAACCTTTTGTATTTTATCTTATAGTGGTTCACATTTACATTTATTTGGAAGGGTTTATATTGAAAACTTTGTGCATTTTGACATTATGGACTTTATTTTTAATTAGCACCACATAGCCATTATTGTGCTGAGGTGCTGGTAAACACTTTTACATTCACATTTTAGTTTAGATGGTGGCTTTAGTTCAGATTATTGTCAGACATTAAGTGACAGTCCCTTTTTGTGTAATCCAGTAAGTCAAAAAATAAATACGGTGGAACATGCTTATAATTTTGCAGATTTTACAGATTTACAGATTTTATGAAGTAATTTTTTTTGTCAGAATATTTTTTATAGCAAATATTGTTTTATGAAACTAATATCACTGGTCCCTTTTTGTTTGTGGTATGTGGTTCAAGTTCCTTGAAATAGAACAGATATCTCTGGTCCCCTTGTTCCTTCTTGTCTATGATGTTTCTAATGAGGGTTCATAATAGATAGAAAGCTAAACAGCAGAGTTTGAGTTTATTGATTAATGATAACACACATAATAGTGAACAGAACTTTTTCATATAAGGTAGTTGTTTTTACACTAGGATTAATTGTTATTCATACCAGAGTTATAGATTATACATGTGATTATATTTTTTATTACAGAGGGATCTGTGGTTCCAGGAATCTTGCGTACAGACATGTCAAGCCATTTATTGAACCCCTGGCAAGATCTTACCTGGATCTGTTTGGAGAGGCCTCAGTCAAACTTAGGGAATTCTTTGGACTCAGGGATTTCTACAGGTTTGCATCTCTTTGAATAAAAATAAACACGTCTTTGTTGACAAATATAGCAGTGCAGTCAGTCGTGAACATTGTTTATAGTCATAATCTGGCCCATATTTATAGTCATAATCTGGCCCATTCTGAATTATACCCTACCTCTGGTATTGAAAAGTAATGGCCCAAATACACTTATAATGGCTTCTGTCTGGTATGTAGTCATACTTTTGATGTTAAATTTACAAAGTGTCCTTTTGAAGTCATTTGCCTCCACCATTTTTGGCTGATTTACAATGCAATTCTGTTACACGTTATTGGTAAGTTGGCGTTACAGCCCAAGGGAGGTAACTGTTTGGTCTCAGGGATTTCTATAGGTTTGCATCTCTGAAAATAAAAAATACACATTTTTGTTTACAAATATAGCAGTGCATCAATCCTAGATATACAGGTACACCACCGATTTTCTGGCATCCTTGGTTCCAAAGCCTTGCCGGATTAACAGTTTTGCCAAACCAACTGAGGTCTCATCATAATAATTCAACAATACAGGTATAAATTAAACGGGCTTATTAATTACTGTTCTTGCTAGGAATGTTGCTGTCCTACCACTCTCAAAGTGGCAAATGTTAGAAATTTCCTAGAACTGTAGAGTTAATCTCAAAGGTCTGGAAGTTGAGGGCTGTCAGGATTATTGTCTGTTACATAGTTGGTTGCTTCACCATGGATTTTTTTATGCTGCAGGTGGGACATCCCAGGTACTTGAAGTTGAAGCCACAGGATTTTCAGATGTACTGCTCTGATACACATTCTTCTTGGCTATATTTTTAAACATTTTATCCAAGCAAAGTTTGTTTCATGTGTTTTGACTTTTCCTTGGGTAACATTTCATGCATCAAATAAAAATTCATTAGCTGTTGTTCTGTCATGAAGGTAAGTTGCTCTAGCCTTTTGATTAATTCACCCAACAACTCAATTAACTTATCAATAGTAAGTCTTTCAGCTACATCTGTTTCATATTCATCACTGTTATCTTCATCCTTTTCATTGTTTTTATGAAGGTCTATAATTTCAGAATCAGTATGGTGATAAACAACAGGTATTTCTTTGTCGACATTCATCCACTCAGCCAGATTTTCTTCATTAAAGCTTACTTGCTATACCCTTCACAATAGGTCCTGTAACACCTTTTGCATAATCAAGCAGCTCATAAACAACTTCTTCCTCCTTTGGTACATTAAATCCAGTGAAATCATTGTCAACACTTTCATCAGGTGAATTTTCAAACATCAAGGCAGTCCACAACTTATGCCAGCCTTTCTTTAGTGTTGATGCTTGTACCTTCTCCCAGCCACAAGCAATAAACCACAGCACATCTTTCATGTTGAATTCTTTAATAAATGTCTGTACAGACTTTACAGCATTAACCACATCTAACATACATTGCATGAAAAGTGAGCGATACTTAGCCTTCATAGATCGCAGTATTCCTTGGTCTTGGGGTTGGATAAGTGATATACAGTTTGGAGGTAAATACACTGTATAAACATTTTTCTTGCACAGCTTTGGGGTGAGTTGAACAGTTGTCCAGAATAAGTATAATTTTGCAGTCTTCCGGCAGGCCTACATGTACAGTGTGCTCTGGCTTCACGCACAAAAATTTTTTCAAACCATTCTAACATAATCATGGTGGTAATCCAGCCATTTTTATTAGCACGGTATGTTACTGGGAAAATTTTAACACCTTTCAAAGCACTAGAGCATTTACTTTTTCCTATCACAGGTGGTTTACATCTGTGCTTGCCTGCTGCGTTTGAGCATCCTAAGATGGTAACTCTGTCCTTAGACTGTTTGAATCCTGTGAGCCCTTCCTCATATCCTCTGTTGTTAGCATCCTTCTAGGTGTGCATTGCCAATATAATGCAGTTTCATCTGCATTATACACCTGCTCAGGACTGAGGTGCTCATCAATTAAAAGCTTATGAAATTCGTCCACATACTGGACAGCTTCTTCATGGTCTGCGGACCATTTTTCTCCACACACTTTATGCATGGAAATTCCATGATGCTTCTTGAACTTTTGAAGCCATCCTTCACTATAGTCACACTCATATTCTAATTTAAGTTCTTTATGAAAGAACTCAGCCTGATCCATTACCGTCCTACCCGACAAGTCCACTCCATCACTCCGACGTTGTCGAAACCATTTCGTCATCACTCGGTCATGCTCAGTGCTCTTTCCATCTTTCGTAGTTTTTCTAATGTTCATTTTCTTCTTGGAATCACTGTCTGAATAAAATTTCAATATTTTGTCCCTCTTCTTCTTTATATCATAAACAGTTGATGAACCAATACCATATGTGTCACACAGCTTTCGCACAGAAACACCATGGTCCAGTTTATTCAATAGTCTACTTTATCTTGTATTGATATTGACTGGTGTTTACGCTTGACACCACCACTGACACTTGCATCTTTCTTGGAAGCCATAGCTAGGGTTAAATGTAAGTAAAATAAGCAAAGAATTACACAAAATACAAATATCACCACCAACAATTGCAGTGTAAACAATCCAAGTGAGTGTGCACCCAGTAAACTAATTGGCAGTGTTGGACATTTCACGTGCCCTCTCGTAATTTTGTCCGGACTAAAGAAGTGCCAGACCATCTGTTGCCAGAAAATCGGTGGTATACCTGTATGTATGTTCGTTTACAAATATAATGGTTCCCAAACCAAAATTTTAAGCTTGTTTCACAAGCTTAGCAGCAAGCTTATTACTGTCTAATTTATAAAACTCATGTTGGGCTTGGATTTAATCATTGCAGCAAGTTTTTGCATGCTTATTTTAGTGATTGTGTGAGATTATTTAATAAGATAGCACTTTAAACATGCACAAGCTTAAGGATGCACTAGCTTGTGTAGGTTTGTTAATTTTTTAATAAGATAATATGATAAGAATGTACATTTTACTACCTTACAGCAAACTTGCACAAATTTGTTGCAATCTTTTGCAGCTTTCTTGCTACAAGAATGTGGGCTAAATCAAAATAATGTTTGTATTGTTGTATGAAATATAAGGCTAATTAATATCAGCATTGTGAACAAAATCATACCTTAATGAAAGATCATTTTTTTTAAGCATTATAAAAAGTAAAACCATAGGTAAACAAACACAGTAGATAATATTAATTGGACTTTTATGAAAGGTTTTGTTGCAATAATTGACAATTCCTCTAATTAAGGAAGATAACTGGAGTTGCATTTAAGGGCAAGAATTTTTCACACCTTAACTATAAAGGATTTTCTTTACATAATTGCCTGAGTATAATTAATTAACTAATAGAATGAAATGGATAGAATCAGTTTTTGGGTTGTCCTTAAATCTGAGCATAAATAGTTTTTTCAAGCATTTTTTCAAGTGGAGACCACCGCCCCCATTTTGAAAATTAAATTGTGGGTCTGTATTAACACATACAGCGTAGAACTCCATATTTTTGTTTCTTAAAATATATAGGAAAATGCCCTTTGAGCAACCATGCAGAAATTTGCAAATTTGCACTGTCTGAGAAAGAAACGCACAATAAAAATTCTTAACAAAATTGAAAAGCAATAACAGGGGTGCATATTATTTGCAAACATCATCGCCTTAATGTCGATGGCTGATGACATGATTGCATTGATAACTGCAGCTAGGCAGGCACAGCAGTAAATAATACTGATTTGTAAAATTATTGACTCAGTGATTATGTGCTGCAAGATGATATGGTCATTTCATTTAATATGTGAGATCATGGGGGGCAAAACAGCACAGCAACAATATAAAGTTCCTGCCAAACTGCAGTCCCACAGGTTGAAAAAAAATGCAACATAATCTCAGCTTTTCTCACCAACATGGTAACTCCATGACTTTCATTTGCTACTGTGATGTCCTGGTTGTTTGAGTAATTGCTGCACATGTATTGCTTGCAACAAAATTTCCCAAAAGGAACAATAAAAAGATCATGAACAGAACCATGCAAAATTAAAAATAGTGCCTATCTGAGAATGAGGCTGCCATGCTAGTTCTGTGCACAAATTAACGGCCTGTGAGTTGCATGCATATTTCATTTTCAGTAAACCAGTCTCAAGACTGTCAACAAGGGAAATAACCACTGGTACTATCCATTACCAGTTTAGTCTCTGTAGCTGAAAAAGCTAATTTCATCATGATATGTGATGTTATTATTTGAATCTTTTTATTATTTAATAAAACATTTTTTAGCTTAATCCATTATTTAGACCAAAATACATCTTCTGTTGTAAATGGTTAAAACCATTTTGAGCATTTTAAATAAAATCAAAAACACAGAATATTGATTTATAATACAGGGAAAAAATGGTTAGAGTTTTAAGTGTTCAATCATGCAAGCTCACTGAGAACAATATACTTTTTATGCCTGTATTAGGTGAAACTTAGACAATCTGTGCATCAGAAATTCCCAGTTTTTGTTATCATAAACTTAGACAATTCAAAGAAATCTGATTTGGCAAGAAAGTAGAAAGCTCAGTAAAAAAGAAAATGTTACTATAACTTTTGCTTTTGTCATAAACTTCACAAATTCTGTGCAGGATTAGGTTCCCATGTCTAGTGACTCTGTCATCTCTGCATGTTATGAAGAAGCATACATAATACCCATCCAATATTTAAAAAGTTACCCACTATAAAGAATAGTATCCATGCATAAGAAAGCAAAATTACTGACTTTTATGAATGTATCTAAAATAGTGTGGAAAATCAAACATTTCAGATGAAAAAGGCAGGTTGTTTGGGTTTTTTTAGCTACCTTCATTACATTTTGAATTAACATATCTTACCCAGCAGGCCAATTTTTAACTTGAAAAGTTTTCAAATGAAGTAAAAAAATTCTGTCTTTTTCTTGCAGTCAGCTATTTGTGTCTAAAGACAGGTTATATTGAATATTTTTGTTTTACAAAAAACTGTTAATGTGACTTGTAGATTACTTATCATAAAGAATTTTATATTTTCAGCCTAATGAAGATGATCTATTCATTTGTGGAGCAAACCAACAAACCTCCAACATGGCACCAGCTTCTTCATTCCATAAGGAGGAATTTTGGGGGACTGGATGCCATTAAACCTGTAGATACCTTTGCCAAGAGACTTACCATGGTTGACCGTGATGCTGAGGTTTGTGATGACAAATATCTTTTATTTTCGCAGAGAAACTTAGTTGTTTGTTTTGTCTCCATGTAGATTTACTATTGAAATAACTTTTATTGTTGTGATATAAGATTTAGTATTCAATGATCTTGAGATTAAACTGCATAGAATGACCTTTTTCATCCTGCACAGCATTTACTACATTTTTAGTTCACTTGTGCACCTATAGTATGGTTTTGTGTCTGTCAACAGTTGCTCTATTAAGCTTTTTTCAAAAACCACTGAACCAATTTAGACCTGATTTTGCAGAGAGTATTTTGGCATCAAGGGCTTTCATATTATGCCAAACTGCCCTCAAATATGACTACCATTTCAAAAAATAGAAATTCTTAAATGACTTCTCATCAAATGCTGAACACAATTTGATTAAATTTGAAAGAAAGCATTCTAGCATGAAGACCTTTAAGAGCTATACAAATGATGCTGATACACCTTCAGATATAGCCACCGTTACTAAATATTAAAAAAAAAACATGTTCATTGTCTCTCAGTGATTACTATTTTCAACTGCTTCTCAAAACTCACACAACTAATTTCAACCAGGGACAGCCTCCTGGAATAAAAGCTTTTGAAGTATTTTCAAATGACATCAATCTGCCATCAGATCAAACCACTGTTACTAATATAGACAAACTTTTAAACAAATTTAACTGCTTAAGAAAATGGAATTATATTGACAGAAAACATCTTCTTATGAAGATTTTCAAAATGTGTATAATGGATGCCAATTTGCCATCAAATATGGCCCCATTATTAAAAATAGGAAAACTTGAAATGAGATCTCCAAAACTGCTGAGTAGAATTTGACCAAACTTGACAGAAGCAACTTGGCGTGAAGGTTTTCAGGTTTAAACAAATGATGCAGACTTGCTATCAAATACAGTCACTGTTACTAAAAATAGAAAAAAAATTGATTTCCCTAACTTACTGTTAAAACAGTTGATCAAACTTGAATGAAAGAATTCTGGCATAAAGCATTTCAGATTTATACAAAAGATGCTGATCTGACGTCAAATATGGTCACTCTTAGTAAAAATGGAAAAGCCATTAAATTACTTTTTCTCCAAAACCACTTAAATAAGTGTGATCAAATTGACACAAAACACTCTGGCATTGAGAGCTTCTAAGTTTATACAGCTGATGCTGATCTTCTATCAAATATGGACCTTTACTAAAGGTAGAAATTTTTGTCCCAAACCTCTCAATAACATTTGCCCAAATTTGACAGAAAACATATTGGTATAAAGGGCTTTAAATTTTATACATAATGTTGATCCACCATTAAATGTGATACCTATTATATAAATTGAAAAACCTTTAATCTCACAGACTGCTCTACAGAATTTGACCAAATGTGACAGAAATCATCCTGATCATAGAGGCTTTAAATTTGTTATCACTGATCCCAAATTTGGCCATCATTACTAAAAACAGAAAAGCTTCTGAAAGACTAATTAAAAGAATTAGATCAAACATTGTGGAGAGCATCCTGCATAAATGCTTTCAAATCTGTACAAATTAGGGCAATCCAACAACAAATGTGGCTTCACTGCTGAAAGCAGGAAAAGATTTAAACAACTTATTGGAAATACCACAGCAGAAATTGAAAAAATTGGCAGAAACGATTATGGTATTAAAAGCTTTCAGATTTATACAATTTACATCAATTCACCATTATATATGGATGCCATTGCTAAAAAATGAAAATTCAGAATTTGACCAACTTTGACACTAAGCATCCTGGCATAAAAGTCTTTCAGGATAGGACAGATGTGGCAGATTTGAAATGAAATTTTGATGATGCAAAATACTGGATAAAGCTTGAAAAAACTATTTCATAACATGCATATAAAATCAACAGACGAAATTTTAACAGAAAGCATCCTGCTGATTGAGATTTCTTGGCCAGTTGCCATTGCATTTGTCTGTTAGGTATATATCAACTAGGAGAGCTATCTAAAGTCCACTTGGGCCTTTTGTTTAGAATTGGGATACAATTTTCTGTTTGAGGATTTGAAAGTCTTAATGGTTAATTTTTCTTGTAAAATTTGATTT
Source organism: Megalonaias nervosa (assembly GCA_016617855.1). Taxonomy (NCBI): domain Eukaryota; kingdom Metazoa; phylum Mollusca; class Bivalvia; order Unionida; family Unionidae; genus Megalonaias; species Megalonaias nervosa. The sequence continues at coordinate 28,089 of JAECUM010004932.1, forward strand.
GTGAAAGCACATGGCAGATTTATTAAGGTATTTACTAAATGTACAAGGTTCTGTGATATTTGACTTGGAGCTCCAGGTGGCCTAGAGGTCTCAAGTACTTGCCTTTAGTGATCACTGCCATCTCACCTCTGTGCATGTGGGTTTGAGTCTCTGGCTCAGCCAATGTGTGGGTATGTGAGAAAGCTTGCAAGTAGCTTCCCATGGGTTGGCGGTTCTTACATGGGTATTCCTGGGTTCTTCCTCCACCAATTATACTGGCTGCCATGTATGGTCTATCTGCATTAAGACATGGTGTTAAACCCAAAATAACAACAACAACAACAACAACAACTGATACAGTTAAAGGAGGCATTTTTAAGCATGACAGTGAAAAGAAGAAGAATTATAAAAATATTTTAAGTGCAATGTCCAAAATTGGTTGACATAGTGCTCTCACTTTATAGCACTGTTGATGGGAATCAGAGAAATAATCCACATTAAAATTGAGGAAACCTTATAATGAATGATGCTTCAACAAGGCTATGTAGTTATAAAAGTACATAAAAACACAAGAAATATGGTGTTTGATGACATGAAAGCAATTATAATTGATTCTTAACAGCCAAGAATTGAAATTTAGTAAAGCAATATGTAGCAATACTAGATCAAAATTTGATCAAATTTATGTGATCCATACCCATACCCATGTTTAAAAGGAGGAAGCAGTATACTGGGGGGTTTTACAATGAAGGTCCAATATGTTTGTCACAGGAAAGAGAAGTATTAGGAATCAGTTATACAATACTACAAGATACAATGTAACATTATGACCACTTGTGTATAAAGGCCAAGTTGAACAGGTGATGTCTACCTTCATATTGAAACTCCCTGTTGAAAGTTGCAGCTTTGAAGTTGTCCCCAGAACAGTTCTTTTATTATGTTTTGATAGTAGGTTCAGTATGCAATATGACAGATTAACCTTGATATTGTTCATGATATGATATTTATCAAAGGTCATATAATTTTGAAATTCATATTTCTATCATATTTTCATATTTTGCAGCGCCGGGAGGGTGATCCAGATTGTAAGACTGCAGGTCTGATTGAGGCCTGCCTATTTGATACAAACAACACACAGAGGTTTGTATTCACTCTGTATATAATGTGGATGGACAAAAAATTATGTTACCATTTAAATTGTTGCAAATACTTTCAATTTGGACATCTATAAGATGTTTCTATTTATGTTGCATTGATCAAAGGTTTACCTTAATTTTAGCTCACTGCTCAAAAACCAGAAGAATGTGTGGGATAGCCTGTTGTCTATCATTCATTGTCTGTCATATGTCAGTTAGCACAACTTTGTTATCACTTCTTCTAAACTACTTGGGATATTGTCATGAAACTAATACACACACATTCATCCCATGGTATAGTTGGCCTTAAATGAAAATGCTACTGTTCCAGCATCCAATATGACCACCAGAATGGCCATCTTTAAAACCTTGTTATTGCTACTTCTCCCAAATATATGATTACATCAACATGGTATTCACACTAAAAGACTTCTTTTGTCTAGTTCATCTTAAATGACAATGCTGCCAATGCAGTGTCCAATATGGCCACCATAGCAGACATCTTCAACATCTCATTATTGCCTGTGAAGTATTGTTGAGACATTGATATCATGTTTCTGATAGTGTTGTCATTGTATATAGGCATAGGTGTTATTATGTTTCAGCAGAGATGCTTCCAGGGCATGTGAATGACACAAAATTTGTACAGTTTCATGCACTTGGAGAGCAGCAGTGCAAAAGAACTCCAGCAAATTATTTTAAAGTCACACATTAAAAAATTTACTCTGTGCAGTATAACATTGTTATTTAACTGTTAACTCATGTCATGCCATAAATCACACCTCTGGTAGATGTCTCAGTACTTGTCAGGAAGTGAGTTTTTTTTCTTCAGATTAGCAACAGTTGGGTACTATGACATGACATGAATGGTAGTTAAACTTAATTTGATTGACACATTGGGCCTTAGAGCAAGTATTTTATTGTAGTTTTACAATGTATGTTTAAAATATGGGCTACCTAGAAAACCCAAAATGGCTCCCAACATGGTTTATCTGCAGTTTGAGGATTTTGTTTGGCAAATACTGCCTGATGATGATGATGATGATGATCAAAATAATTTTTAAAATTTTGAATTATATCAGATGATTGGAACTGAAAAGTATTAATGGAAATACCAGTGATTTTGAACCTGATGATGTTGAATACAAGTCTGGTTTACATACTGGATGAACAAAAACAAACAGCATGCCAGTCAACACCCCCCCCCCCATTCAGCAGTATTTAAAAATGTAGAAAAGGCAAAATACCATGCCTAATTAAAATACAGGCAATTCAAAAGTAGAGTGCAATTTTAATTTCTTTTCTCAGTTGTTGTTGTTGATTGAGCAGTTTCAAGAATTCCTTTCCTTCGTTATAGCAAGACGGTACCTGTTGTTGTTGAATGAGCAGTTTTAAGAATTCCTTTCCTTTATTATCATGAGAGTCAATACCTGACATTGTTGACTGAGCACAGTTTTAAGAATTCCTTTCTTTTATTATAGTGAGAGTCGGTACCTGTTGTTGTTGACTGAGTACAGTTTTAAGAATTCCATTCCTTTATTATCGTGAGAGTCAATACCTGACATTGTTGACTGTGCAGTTTTAAGAATTCCTTTCCTTTAATATAGTGAGAGTCAATACGTGACATTGTTGACTGAGCACAGTTTTAAGAATTCCTTTCCTTTATTATAGTGAGAGTTGGTACCTGTTGTTGTTGACTGAGCACAGTTTTAAAAATTCCTTTCCTTTGTTATAGTGAGAGTCGGTACCTGTTGTTGTTGACTGAGAACTATGGAGCTCTTACCATTTTACAGCAACTGATTCCCACCAATAACATCATCACCATATTTGGAAGTAGTTTTCCTAGCGATCAGGAATATACACAGGTAGGTTCATCTTACTGACTTGAATACTTGTTGTTCATGTATTTAATCGACATATTACATTTGTAGAATACTGATGCTGTTGATCATTTATTATTTTGTTATTTTTATAGATCATTTATTGGTTCATTGACCTTTCACATTTCAAATTGTACAGATTGTATAAATTAATCCTTAAGAATTTTGAACCTAATTTGTATCAAACAAATAATCCATGACATGGTGGTAAGAAAAGCACTTCTCAGTCTTGGCAAGTGCAGCATACATTCTTTGTGATACAGCAGAGTATGGGGAGTGCTATCAGGGGTTGTATTAGAAGTTTATAGGTTAAGATTAAAGTGTTTCCTATACAGCTGCCTAGGAAATGTTTGTTCATCATTACCATGGTATAAATTTGATGATAATGCCTGACTCCCTAGGTTATATTTGAATTGTCCTTTGCAAGGTTCTTCTACTTCAGACCCTTTTAATGTCATGTTACGTATACACATTTTTGTTTCCCACTGCTAAGGCAAGTGGATGTAAATATGGTCTCCATCTTTCCTTCTGTCCATCTGAAGTTTCGACCATCTGTTTGCCATGTGGGCACTTTAACATCTACAATCATTGTTAAATTTCAACTTTATTTGCTTTGAAACTTCATCTCAACAACAGCTTGGATGAGTTTGATGATTAGCACATTTATCAGATATTTCACATATTTCCTTATAACCTGTGACCATGTTAATGCGGGCATTGCCTTGTGAATACATGAATCATTAGGAAGCTAAGACAATTCATTCTACAATATGCTTTCTTGCCCATTTAACTTTGGGGTCAAGGTCATAGTTATAGAAATTGCATTAAGCTTTGGGTTAAATTTTCTTCCTTTGACTATATTTCCTAATCCCCTTAGTTAATTTCTTCATATTTGGCATGAATCATTATGAAGCTAAGACAGTTTATTTCAACTCACACTTGCTCACCTCTTTGACCTTAGATCACTCAGAAACAGCTCAACAGAATTTTAAAAAAACGATAGCTTGCTGACATAAAGGTCTTTAAATAAACTCACCTGCTTGTAAGTTTAAAATTGGTTATGGTATTATGGCCCTGCACCCAGCATGTATCATCCAATGTCCAGCATGCATCATCCATCAACAGCTTAGGCAGTTTCAGCTGCTATCTGGTCTGGCCACTGTAATTTAAAGACAGAACACTCTTTAGATGACATCTCAAAAACCACTAAATAGAGCTTGACCAGATTTGAGATAAAAATCCTAGATTAAATAGATTTCAGGTTAATGCAAATTTTGATCATTCATCAAATATAGCCATCATTTCTAAACATAGAAAAACATTTAAATGCCTTATCAAAAAGTGCTTAACAGAATTTGAACAAATTTGACATAAAGCATCATGGCCAGAAACTTACACAGATGATACTAATACACTATCAAATAGGGCCACCTTTAATTAAAAAAAACCTTGAAATTACTTCTCAAAGCTTCTAATCAGAATTCAAAGGATATTGACATAAAGTATTTTGGCATTAAAATATTTAGATGCCATATCGAATTTGAACAAATTTGACAGAAATCATGGCCTGAAGGGCTTTCAGATTTATGCAAATGATGCTAATCCATCAAAGGCCACCATTACTACAAACAAACTAAAAACTGCAAATCAGAATTCAGACAAATTTGACAGCATAGCATGCTTGGCCACCATTCATTAAAATAAAAAACATTTCAGTGAGCTTTAAAAGCCACCCAGCAGATGCTTACATGACATGAAGGTCTTTTAATTTTTGTATAGGTGATGCTGATCCATCATCAGATATGACTGTTTCTCAACATAGGTATGCCATTGCTAGAGACAGACAAACCTTAAAACAACTACTTGAAAAATACTAACAGAATTTGACCCAATTTGACCAGAACATTCCAATAAATTTTATACATTCAAATAATGAAATGTGCAATTTTATCAAATCTATTTCATTTTGCATTGCTTTTAAAATATATTCAGAACTCATTTTGTTTATATTGCATTTGCATTATATTGGTGTTTACATTTCAGCAATCATCTCATCATTGCTCATTTAGTGTATCAAAACTGTAGTCTTATTTTATTTTTGAGAGTATTCAAGAGTATTCAACTATTGTTTTTCTATGATGTCTTTATAGGACTCACTGTACTAATTATATGGAAGAATTGAAACCACTCTAGAAATTAGTGAAGATATAAAATAGAGTATATATGGATTTGACTGGCCATGAATGAAAAGTAGAATGTTAGTAAAAGGGATCTTTTGATACCTTATCCAATTTGTAATTTTTATATATATATATATATATATATATATATATATATATATATAAATCATGTAGATAAAAAAATGCAGCAAGATGTATATCTTTCTTCACATGGAAGCTTGCATCAAGGATGGGTCTATGCTGAGAAATTTATTTTGCTCATGAGCATTCAGAAGTCTAAAGTTAGTGAATTTTTATTGTCACATTGTTTTCAAAGGTTAACCATGAGAACTGAGTTAGTACCATTATAAAAGAGAAAATGCATAGAATGTAAAAGACAACATTAAATTTTTGATGAATTAAAATTTTAATCACAGTGGCATTAAAACATAAAGATTTAATTGTAGAACATCTGTCTGCAGAGTAAATTTAATTTCTCATTTCATTTCATTCAAATGAAAGTTGTGCAGGCACAACCCTCGTGGATGATATCATCACATTACTAATAGTTTATGTTTTTCTTGACAAGAACAATATCACAGCTTGTAATGGGTGAAAAAGTGCTTTATTGATGTACAGAATCTGATTCTAGCTTATCACATAAAAGGGTTTTTGATCATGAAGATTCACTCACAGCTTGAAAGCAATTGATTTTGAATTTCCATTCATGAAATGCATTTATGTTTTATTCCATTTTCATTTATCATGGACCATTCTGAATTTGTGCTGTCTGTTTGCATTCATTCTACATTCTGTTTGCATTCATTCTTCATTAATTTTCTATGCATTCTTGATTCACTTTCCATTCCATTTTTTTGTTTCACTCAGAATAATCACCTTTTCAGTGTCTTATGCTTGTCTGCCATCATGTATGTCTGCCATCACAAAAGACAGAAAAAAAAACATTGAAGCAACTTAATGCCACTCTGCCATCAGATATAATTGCCATTTAAACAAATATAAAAATCTTTTAACAACTCCTGTTCAAAACCTGTTGCACAGATTTGGCATAATGTGACAGAACACATCATCACATGAAAGACTTAAACTTATAATGTGATGTTGACTAGACATCCAGTATGGATGTCTTTACTAAAAAAAATGGAAAAACTTTATAAGTTCTTACAAACTGCAGAATGGAATTTTACCCAGTTGAACAGAACACTTTCTGGCATGAAAACTTTTCAGGTTTTAGAAAATGTGATCAATGTGCCATCAGAAATGTCTACAATTACTAAAAGTAAAAATAGCTAACTTTATGCAACATTTTCTACAAAGAATTGCTGAACAGCAATTGACCAAATTTCACACAAAAGGATCCTGGCATAAAGAAATTTCATATTTTTACAGATCATGTAGATCCATCATCCATATGGGCAGTTTTCACTAAAAATAGAAAAAACTTCAAATATCAGTAAGCATCATACTGAACCAGGTTCTTGGCCAAGTGTTTTTGCATTTTGCTTTTAGGTGGATTTCAGTGGCAAGACCCATGTCAGGCCCACATGGATAAACTTGTTCTGTTATTGATGGGAGCAAATTTGGGCCTTTTCCAATTGGCATTTAGTACTCACATGGGTGCAAGAGTTCTGATTTACATGCATTTTGCCTCAGTTGTTTGTGTACACATATTTATTGTACATTACAGGTGTGTAGAAACATTAACCGCATCAAGGTGTGCATGGAGACAGGTGACACAGTGGTGCTATTGAACCTGGAAAACTTGTATGAGAGTCTTTATGATGCTCTCAACCAGGTGAGTTGAATATTAAATTACATTGTCAAACATTACAGAAAACAAAATCACCATTTCAGTGATATAAATGCTACATTTTGGACAAAATATTAAAAAATATATATATAAAATGTGAATTTGAGAACATTAGATAAGAAATAGTTTTACAGATTTTCTACATTTCTTCTATCGGCCCTCACCTTTGACAAAATTGGGTAACTTATTGTTCAAACTTCAATCCATTTTTCACACTTTATTTTCAACTTTATTGTGTCATGTACCACAGTGAAGAATCTGTCTTCCAGATCAAGGTCATGGGTCCATATTTTAAGTTTTTTGCCATACTTTCCTTTCTTAACTATAACACAAAAGCTGGCTGAAATTAAGAGATGAAACTTGGTATACTTATAAGTCATCTTTATATGGTCTGTTGAATACAAATTGGGGGTCTTATCTTTAAGGGCAAGGCTATGTGCATATTTCACTTTCAAATAACATTTTCTTTCCTGCTGATAAGCTTTGATAGTAAGGGATAGAATGTGGTGTACTTACACATAATCATCAGAGGATGTGTCTTGTACCACACTGGGAGCCCTATAGTTAAGGTCAAGGTCATATATCCATATTTTAAAGTTTTATCACACTTTCTGCTCTGTAGCTCTAAAGCCATATGACATTTAGGATAAAGCTTGATATTCATATGCATAAAAAAAAAAGATGTGTTCTTTACTACATTTGGGGTCCTGTGTTCAAGATAAATGTCACGGTTCTGTATGTTACGTTTTCTATCACACATGAGCTTTATTACTTTCCATGTTTGAAGAGTAACTCTGCGGGTCTGTAACAAAGAACGCCATCTGATTTCATTATTGTATGTTGTTGCAGACCTCACCACAGTAGGTCGGGACAAAATATTCACAGAATTTGCTTGATGTCTTGATGTTATCTTATACAGTATGTTGAATGTATTAAAAACAGGTAATGACAAATCTGCTTTTCTATCTGGTCCTATCTCAGCCAGTTGTAAGGTGTAGAAATACGGATGTCCAATAGTGTTTGCATGTATGCAGCTGTTTAGCATGAAAAACAATTAAACTACATCCTGATTGATACATGTTATTTGGTACATATTCTTATCGAACTTGAAGTCTGATTCGTTTGTGACACTGAATGATTATAATTACATCATGCGTTTTTCTTTTCATATCAGTACTACATTTCAAACTATACTTTTAATTGTTTGTGCTGAATTTATTTAATATTGCTTTTCCAGTACTATGTTAATTTTGGGGGAGAAAGATATGTGGATCTTGGGCTGGGAACTCATCGAGTCAAGTGCAGGGTGCACAAGAAATTCAGGTACCACCTTTCAGACTCTTTTTACTTCATATATTTAAGAATTTAAATGCAAAGTTCTTAGTAATGGAGAAATGTTAATTCTTACCCAGAGAAGGGTTATTGTGAGCTTGTGGCATGACCCTGTATCTGTTGTGCATTTGTCATCCATACATCTATCCATTGACATTTACTCTTTTCATCTTGGCAAAAACTGCTGGCCCAATTTGGATCAAACTTAAGATATATGTTTATCAGGAAATATTGTCAAAATTTTATTCAGGGTAGTGGTGGTGTGGCTTCCTTAGCAACAAGGTGGAAAATCTATTTTTGACATCTTGTCCAGAACAGCAAAACCAAGATTTTACTTGGTACAAATGTTTCTTTGGACAAAATCTATTGAAATTATGTCAGGAGTGGTTAATCTATAGCAACAATGTGGCTTCCATAGCAACCTATTTTAAACTTCTTCATTGTGGATCAAGCTTGATAGGAATGTTCAAAAGACTTGCTCAGTTAGAATTTTGTTTTTGATTGTTCTACTGGCATCAGTGTGGCTTCCATAACAATCATATGACAGACTTTATCAGGAAGGACAGGCATTATCAGAATTGTACTCTGTATGGCTTATCTAACAATGGTACGATTCCTCAGTAGCCATGTGGAAAACCTGTTTTCAGCTTCTTCTACAGAATGACTGAGCCTATTATGATCAAACTTGATAGAACATGAACTACCAGAATTATGTTTGGGATTGTTTGCCTAGCAAGAATGTTGCTTCCATAGCAACCAGACAGAAAAGCCATTATCAACAGCTTTGCCAGAATAACAAGTTGTCATTGATAACATTAAATCAGAGATGATGTCCATGAAGAAAAGAGTTTCACATGGATCTATTTTTAGGGCTTTTGTTATTCATATTATTTACAAATGACATGCCCCTGTATGTTCAACATTCAAACACCAATCTGTATGCAGATAATATGACTTTGGATATGTATAACTTGTAAATTTTAAACTTTGAAGAAACAAATGTAAAGATTTCTATCAAGCTGAATATTGGTCCTCAGTGAAAAATATATTTAGCAATCTTCTGAAAAAAACAAAACAAGGCATTATTGCTTGGAAATAGACAAATATTATCACTGAACAGAAATCCAAATCCTCAGCTGTATGTTGAAAATAATTTAATTGAAAATGTTGAGATAGAAAAATTGCGGGAGGAAACCCCAAGGCAGTATTGCTACATGACAAAGATTATCAATGAAAAACCCCAAATCTTCAGCTGTAGGTTGAAAATAATATAATTTAAAATGTTGACACAAAAATATTGATAAATATCCAGACAGATGTTGTTGTTGTTGTTGTGAGGCTTAACGCCATTTTTCAGCACATGATAGGCCATACATGGCAGCCAGTATTAATGGTGGAGGAAGAAACCGGGAAATCCCCGGAAAGAACCACCGACCCACGAGAAGCTACTGGCAAGCTTTCTCACATATCCACATTCACCGAATCCTAGACTCAAACCCACGCAGACAGAGGTGAGATGGCAGTGATCCGTAACGGAGAGCGTTTTAGACCACTCGGCCACTCGGGGCCCCCTCCAGACAGATTAAGCAAGTGATGCACATTAGTAATCTTGTAGTCTAAAAATGTATCTTTTACAGAGAATAAAAAACTTATCTGCCACTTAGCTATCAGAAAATATTGTGCATTGCATTCATTCTTCCTCTTTTGGCTACTGCTGCACAATCTGGGGAAATACAACTGATACCAGTATTGAAACAATAAACAAACTTCAAAAAAGGGCAGTAAGAATTATCTTCAGTCAACTTTTTGATGTACAAAACTTATTCTTGGAATTTAAATTGCTGAAATTTGAATACAGATTAGCCTACCACAAGTCAGTGATAATGTTCAAAGTAAAAAATGAACCTTGTGCACAGTTTTTGCATGGTAGGTTTCATTTTAAGTCATAAGAACTATACCACGGTCTTAAATTGAGATAAATTATGAATAATCATTGCAGAATGCTATTTCCAAAAACAAATACTTTTAAAAAATCATTTGCTTCTCCTGGTGTTATTCTGTGAAGTGAACTTCCCATAACTAACAGATCAGAACAAATCTCAAGGAGTTTAAAACAAAATCATATGACCATTATCTTGAAAAAAAGATTTAAATATTGAAATACAAGCTCTTCAGTTTATTTGGTTAATCTGTATTATTTACACTTTCTACTTTTATTCTTAATATATTTAATCAAGTTTTATTTTTTATTTTTTATAGTAGTTTCTTCATCCTGAGGGTCTCAGAGAAAAATAGCATATTATAATTAAGTTACCTCTTAAAACATGGTATTTATTATTATTATAATTTTTATTATTATTGGAAACTAATTTTGTTCAGAGTTGATAGGAACGATTCTTAGTACATGAACAAACCTCAGTGCTGTGACTTTTTTAGTAGCCAGGTAAAAATCCTGTTTTCAGCTGGATCAAACTAAGTAGGAATATTCAGTAGGAAAGGTCTGTAGGAATGTTCCATAGGATACACTGCATCAAAACTGAATGAGTTGGCTCCCATAAGAGTTAGCTCCCATAATGTTATAGCTTCCATAGAAAACAGTTTGGAAACCTATAACTGATACTCATCTCCAAGTATGGCTGTTGCTTATATATAAAATACAATTCCTCATGTAAAACATTTTTATCTAAAGTGTAACTCTATTTTAGCATGCTCTGTTATAACACAAGTTTAGATACAACACAATTGTGGCATGGCTTCCGAAATTTCATATGCATGTATTTTTCTTGTACCTGAAAAAAATTTCTTTTTTCAGAGTACAAAAAATAAATGTGTAAAACATTTATCATTTGGGGAAGAGATTGTGTATGATTTCTAATATAAGATGATTTTGGTGTGGCTCCTGAAATTTCATATAGATGTATTTTCTTGTACATGAAAAAACATTTTTTTTTCTTCTTAAGAGTATGAAAAGTAATATGTAAAAAGTTTATTCAGTGATCTTTTTCCTTATTGGCAACAAAATATACCATCTAGCAATTATTTGTTTTGCAGTATTGTTGGCTGTTTAAACTTGTATGTACAGTCGTGGGTTTGGAGTGGAAAAATTCAGAGGCATCCCAAATGAAAGCCACAGACTTGATATAAAATGCACTTGAATCTATCTTTTGTTACATAAACAAATCCTTTGTTCATCTTGACAAACCATCTTAACAGTCAATCATTATATCATAATCTGCTTATGCTGACATCTAGCCTGATTACTGTATGCTGTGAGATCTCCACATTATATTGTTAACATTTCTGGTAGCAGAAATCAGCCAGATGAGGCACTATCTTATAATGGATCTTTCTGACAAAAGAGTATCAAACTGTCGGCCACTCACTAGTAATTAAAATATTTATTTAGACTGAACTTTTTATGTGGATGGTAAGTAAAAGTCCTCTTGTTTTCACTCACAGAATTCAATTCTTCAGAACGCTCACATTTTCTGTAGTAATCCCTATCAGAACAGAACACCTGTGTTTCCATTGTCTGTTGACCTTTTTTCAACTTTCTGACACATGTGGAAGGCAGCATCATCACTCTGCTACCAGAAATGTCAAAAAAACAAAAAAATCCCAGAGATCTACTTGTTGCTTATCCAGTAGTCATGCTAATGGAACTAGCTATAATCGATCAACCTTTGAAGGTAGAAACAGAAACTGCTACAATTGACCAAACTAATGCTAATTCCCTTTCTTAAAAAAAATGTACACCGATAAAATAGTTTTGCTGAAACTTAAGAGAAAACTGATTATCTTTGAAGCACTGATCATTCTATATGTATACTAAGCAAGAAAATTCAGTCTCAATCAATGCTCTACAATTATTTTATGTTGCCACTGCAACAGTAAGAAATAGGCATTTGTTTGGTCTTCCAAAGCTGTCTTTTAGTGGTAACTGCAACAACAGCTGTGCCTTTCATCAAAGCAATCCTACTACAGTCTTCCATAAAAACAAAGCACCTTTCATGTAAAAGAAAGTCAGCACCAAACTTAAATAAAAGCAATGGAATCTGATGGATTGTTGCATTTTCCAAAGTCACTTGAACATGTTTTTTGTGCTGTGAAAGTTTCCTTTTTGCAGGAAATGTTTGTGGTAATAGTTGCAGTCAGTGGCTTCATAAAACACAAATTAAATTTACAATCTTTTGAAACTATAGTTATCTGGCTGTCAAGTTAATTGAAGATGGGGTATCTCACAAAGATGTTCAACTTTTTAATTTGCTCACAAGCTTTCATTTCCCTATGAATAACCTTGTTCCCTGTTTAGCCTCGGCAAGATGATAGCTGTCTTCAGGTGGCCAAAATCTAGGCCAGTTTTAGTACATGGACATGTAGCATCTAAACAACTTAAGCCATGCACTACTGGCAACAATGTCATAGTGAATTGTTTAGTGACAATTGGACATAGATCAAACTAGGACTACCAAATTTTTATGTATATATTATTTGTGTTTTCTAACAAGATGTGACTGATGCATGTATTTTATAACATGTGATCTATACTCAGATTCATAGACTTTTTTTTGTACAAGTACAGTACTTAGGAGATTATGGATTGTATGGCACAAATGTAAGATGTCAATATACAAGTATATTTCAGACTAGTTGTTCTTCATTTAATTAAAAGCATATATTTTTGCACCTGCTTTTATTATTCCCCCCCCCCCCGACGTTTTTAAGGTACATGCACCATTTGCTTCAGCTAACTGACTTGGTTTTTTATAACACAGTTCAGACTGTAACATGGTCAGGTTCTGTGGACCGGAACCAGTGTGTTACAGCAGGGTCACACTGTATCTGACCATATATGGCTGGTTTAACTAGTATATACCAATAACCTTCAAGTGACGTTTCTCTTCAAAACTGCTGGACCATGTCAGACCAAAATCACGCTTAATTTCCACTCTTTAACTTTTAAGGCATGTGAGATTAAGCAACTAAAGTTAGTATATTTATCATTAAAATGAACATATTTGCCACACATGGCCACCAACTGTACTCTAATGACCATTTGCTAACTTGACATGTCAGTCAGAGGACATTAGGTTCCTATGTTTTCCCAGACTTTACTGCCACACTTCCATCACACTATATTTTCATTTATAACTTAAGAGCTGTTGGAGATTAAGAGATGAAACTTAATTTACTATGTATCATCATTAAAATGTGAGTTGTGTACCATATTGGTTGTTCAGTTATCAAAGTAAAGGTCACAGGTCAGTATTTTGAAATTATGCATCACAATATTTTTCCTTCAGGTCTGTAACATTAGAGCCCTTTCAGCTTAAGGAATGAAATTTGGTTACACTTGTATGTTATCATTGAACAGTTGTCTCATTTACCACATTGGTCAATATATGTTTTAAAGTTTTCCTTTGTACATCTTCTCCATTCTATAGTATTTGAGCTGTTTCAGACTAAGCAATGAAACTTGCTTTATTTTGTCAGGTCAAGGTCACAAGCCAATATTTATGCTTCAGTTTCATGTACAGATAATTGTTTGTTTTTTGTCAATATTGATGACCATTTCAAAAATAAAGAAAACTTCAAACAACTATTATTTCTATTCTTACACAGTTTGAAGAAATCTTCAGTTAACATCTTTCTAACTTAAATTTCTTGGTCAGCCACTCTAGGTTTGTATTCAGCTATTAGTCAAGTGTCAGCAAGTTCATCAGTCTCAAGCCTTGTTTGGCCTATTGTGACATTCCTAGCCAAAGGCCATGTGAGCTTGTGGCATGATCTTAAAAATAATATAAGATAAATGAACTATCATCCAAGATTATATAGGTAACTGCTGTATTTTCATGAAATAAGCAAAGCTAATCAGTAATAGCACATTTTATGTACCATTTAGTTTTCTGTATTGATTATGGGCTAAATTTGAGTGGTTCCTTTCTTTCCCCAGTTTATTTTTCTGGACTGAAGATAAATTTTTTTAATCATAAAAGTTATGTAATCTCCATGGAAACCTTTTATTGGATTATATTTGATTGTGTAATTCCAAAACACAGTTTTATCTCTACATCTTTCTAAGTTGTTTACCCATAAAAACTATTTTTAAGCACCCATTTTACATTTATTAGATGTGATCCAATTTCACATGTCAAGTCATTTAAAACAGTATTGACAAGTTTCTGTGTCATTCAATCTTTCTTTGAACCAATTCATATGAGATTATCTGATAACTTCTCAGAAGTATATTTTTTTATATTTATTCACTAATCATTTGGAAGATTAACATATTTTTAGTTATGTATATGTATCTGTATTCCACTTAATCTTTTCTACAACTTGAAGATTGCTTAATTGAGACTCATGATTAATAATACATAATGTTAGCAACAATTTTCATTCCCACATTTTTCTCCAAGATTGATTGTGGTAGCTGAGAAGGATGTGGTCTACAAAAAGTTCCCAATTCCCCTCATCAATCGTCTTGAGAAACATTTTCTGACAGTTAACACCATTTTGACGAGGGAACAGAGTCAGCTAGCAGAGGAGCTTGAGAAATGGGTTGAAGATTTCTCCACAGAAACTGCTACATCTGTTTACATGCCAAGGTGATATATTAGTCAAATTGTTATTTAATGTGGTATCAGATTTGTAAAATACTGGGGATTCCATATTTTTTTTAGGTACAGATTTTTGTGAAGATGGATGTCATGGTTGCTAAAAACCAGACTCAAAGACGCAAGAGACAATTAAGTTTCTGTTGAAACAGTAAACTTTGAATCACTTTAAATTTGTGCATATCAAATTTCATTGTAACAGTTTTGTTTGAAAAAAAAATGTATATTTGAGTATTTAATTTTGTGGATTTGTCATGAAAGCATGATAAAATATTGAGCAACAATGTATACTTGACTTGCTTTGCATGCAGAATTTTAAAATGGTACCTGATGAAAAGCTTGATATTAAAAATGGGTAAATATTATGAAATATTATGTTGTAGTTTCACATTAAGCCTTTGATTTCCTAATGGTGTTTGTATTTATAGTGAAACGTTTCAGTAATTTAGGCGTCATTTTGATGTGGAGAAAGATTTGCTTTCAATGAGCCGTAACATCTTTATGAGCCACACCTCATAGAAGTTATGAGAATGTTGTAATTTCTGCAATTTTTAATATGATGCTGTCTTGATGTATTGTAATGCCAAAGGGAAGATGCCAGCAGATATTTTTAATAGCCTTTCATGACTTGTAAGTAAAATGTTATCAACTTGCATTTGAAATGAGTATTTTAAGTGTCTCAGCCATTTCCCATGAACTCTCACACAATGCATGCTGTTGTAATTTATTTATAAAGCAGATAATGTCAAGACAATAGCTGATTGGTCAAAATCTAGTCGGACTAATGATCTAAAAATGTTCCATTTCATTTGGCCATCAGAAATCTTATTTTTTGTAGCACATGCATGTAGCTCTCTGGAATGGAGGTTTGACCAAAATGGATCGTTTATTATGAAAGTTGATGGAACTTTAGTTGGTTGGAATTATTCTTTCAAATGCAAGATACAGATGTTTTTTTTATGAAAGTAATTACATGCTTATATAAACATCCGCTGGCATCTTTACTTTGGTGTGACAGTGTATTAATAAAGCAGTCTTGAAGCATACTGGTCATCTGGGGTAAGAGTAACACTATCTAACCAGATGAAACTCATAAGATTTTTACATTCCCTGTTTCTTTGTTTCTCCCATATCTAACTCACAAAGATGTGTGAAATGTCATTGAGAATGAAACTTATTACTGAAAGATTTCATTGTAAATGCGAATGCAACTAAGAAAACAAGGTCTATGTTTTTACTGCAATTTCTTGAGCTATAAACTTTGTCTGTCTGCAATTTCATCTATCCAAGGAGCCATGTATTAGAGCCTATTATTTTCATGGCTTTGATCCATTTTATTATCAAGCTTGCATCAGTGGTTCTCTAGTGAAAGGGTAGGGAGTGTATTGAAGAGGTGTTCTCTGTTGAGTATAATGAGTACATGGATAAGTAACTTTCACCTCACTGGTCCCACAGGGTAGAGTGCTTGGGAACATTATTCCTGAGCCCTATATTTATGTATATATTGTCAGTTTTATAAACATAGTTGGTATTAAAACAAATGAGTGCTGCTTCATCATGTCACATTTCATTGTCTTTAATATCATGGTCTAGTTTGCCCATGAAAACTAAGAAAATTGGTACAGAACAAATTCAAAGTGATTCACAGTAATTTTTTCCAATGCATGAATTTTAATTTAATAAGAATGTCATTATCCCTATTAGCACAAAAATGAATACCTTCAAAAATAAATTATTTCACATATTAAATAGATGTATAT
Organism: Megalonaias nervosa; assembly: GCA_016617855.1. NCBI lineage: Eukaryota > Metazoa > Mollusca > Bivalvia > Unionida > Unionidae > Megalonaias > Megalonaias nervosa. Next base: position 44,783 of record JAECUM010004932.1, read on the forward strand.
TTATAGTTACTTACAATGAATATTTGCATTGAAAAAATTCAAGCCAATAATCTAAGACAGTAGCTGATGTGTAACCTTAAGTTTCAGCAAATCAGAATCTTCACAAGATATCACCTGGGACACATTTGATTAGCTAAAGAAAGAGACAAAAAAATCAAATGGACATTGATCTATTATACTTGAAAGAAACTTTTCACTATATAAATGTTTTGATGAATTGATATGAAAAGCTAAGTAACATCATCACATAGGAGTAGGAAGTAAGAAGTGCACAAGTTTTTAAATCCTATCTAAATAACTATTTGTATTCATTTCTATAAATTGTTTTAACTGGTAAAAGAGCAGGAGAGAAATCACTTCTTCATGCATCAGTATCTGAATAAATGTCATTGTTTGAATGCATCATTTTTAGACTATGACTCTGTGTGTGTGTGTTTATACCTATGCAAAACAGGAAGTTCTAATCAACTGTTAATCTGATCTGAGAAGAATACAGATTTTCATGAAGTCAAGTTACTACTGTATACCAGATAAATTCTGCAATATTATTTATCTAATTACTTTTATCACAAATATATTTTGGAGCACTTGGTTGAAGGACCAGTAAATATGTCCATTGTAAAATTACACTTTTTTTATTCACTTAGCTGTCTATATTGCAGGTACACATATAGCTTAATTGGTGCAAATTCCATTGTAAAAGAAATAGGCCAACAATTTGTATATATAGTTATTATCAGTTATGTATTAAAATTGGACTTAGTAATTAATGTTTGTATTTTAATATCCAATACACCCTTTATTAATATTTTTCATTTAATGATATCTGTATAGGGGTATCTGAAATTGTACAATGTAATAAAGACTAGTAATTTTTATATGTTGATTAGATCCTTCATATCTTTTCTTTTTTCAAACATAGGAGTGAGAAGACTAAATTTACCTGCTCTGTTGGAGAGGTATTCATGGGTTACCATGCCGACACCTGCTCCTCCATTATCCTGCATGTCTGGCAGAGACTCCAAGCCTTGGAACAGACTCCAAGACATGATAGACAGAAGGTAATCATCATCTTTCAGGGCTCAAAATACATGAGACCTATTACTGTTACCACTATTTTGTCCATTTTTAGCTCACCTGAGATGAAAAGAATGAATACAGTATGCACAATGATATGTATGTCTCCCTCCACAAACATGTGACAGAACAAAGACATCAAAACAGTAAATTTACCAAATTTGATCAGTAGATCGGCTTCCAGACCTTAGATTTTTTTATTGATATAAACTGTGTCTGTTGTAAGGGGATTGAAACAACAACAATTGAATTGTTTGGCATAATATGGCATAATTGAATTGTTTGGCATAATATTCCCGTATGAAATTTTCCATATGGACTGGATATGGAATTCATACGTACTTTTACAGAAATATCCATATGGACATTTTTATTCTATAGCTGAACCACTCTTATGGACTTCAGTGTATCCATATGGAAATGTTATGGATTCCTTACGTACTTCTTACGGAAAATCCCATGGAATATGCAAATTAGTCCATGAGATCGGTAGATTGTCCATATGGAATAAAATTAAAATTCCATATGGAATATGGCAATAATCCATATGGAATTTGTGAATAATCCATATGGAATTTGACAATAGTCTATAAAGAATTTGTGAATAGTCCATATGAAATTTGGAAATATACCATATGGAATTTGTAAATTGTCCATATGGAATTGTAAATGGTTCATATGGATTCCTTACGTACTTCTTATGGAAAATTCCGTGGAATATGCAAATTAGTCCATGAGATCGGTAGATTGTCCATATGGAATAAAATTAACATTCCATATGGAATTTGGCAATAATCCATATGGAATTTGGCAATAGTCCATATGGAATTTGTGAATAGTCCATATGGATTTTGGAAATATACCATATGGAATTTGTAAATGGTCCATATGGAATTTGTAAAAAGCTCATTTGGATTTTGGTAATAGTCCATCCCATACGAAATTTTCCAGGCAGACTTAAGGCGGACTTCAGACAGGCTTTTTAAGCGCTTTCTGCCTAAATCATAATTGCTCGTATTAAGGATGCTTAGGTGAATTTCAAGCGGAATTCAGGTGGATTCAGGGTGGAATTTTAGGCGAAATATGCAAATTAGTTGTTGTAATATTCCGCTTGAATAAAAAGAATCCATCTAAGATTTCCAACTGAAATAAAAATCTGCCTGAAATTCTGTACAAAATTTTCCAGGCGGACTTTAGGCGGATTTCAGACGGGTTTCTTAAGCGTTTTCTGCCTAACCATAAACTTAAAGCTTAGGTGAATTTCAAGTGGACTTTAGGTGGATTTCTGACAGAATTTTAGGCGAAATATGCAGATTAGTTGTCCAAAGATTCCACTTAAACAAAAAAAATCCTTCTATGATTTCTGCCTGAAATAAAATTCTCCCTGAAAAAAAACCCACCTGAAATTTCCACCAGAATGAAAAATCCGCCTAAGGTTTGCATCTAAAAACGGCTGCCTAAAATGTCTACATAAATATCATCTAATAGAAAATCTGCTTCAGATTTCTATTAACACATTAACCCCTGCAGGTTTTTGTTGTTTTCGCCTGAAATGCGAGTAGGAAACACATTTTGGGGGCTATTTCTGAATACATCCTAATACATCAACCTCCAAGAGATTTTTGGTTAACCTAATGCCTTGTCGTTTTTCATTTGCTATTTCACCCGCGCATGAGCAGAAGAGTAACAGGTGGAGTTTTTTTTTTTTTTTTTTTTTGCTTAACGCTTTTGCTTTTGCATCATTTTCGTATCAAGACCACTCTTTATTCCAAATACCCATCTTATCCTACTTTTTGCAAAGGTTCACCTGTCTGTGTGCAGTTCAGACCTGTCTGTCTTAGATCTGAGGCCAGAAAGTCTAAAATCCAGACACAAAATTGGATTCTGACCTCGGGCAAATTTTGGGTGGAAAAAACTCGGGTCCAAAAAATTACGTTTTCCCCTCTGTATTTTGTAGTGCAACTAGAACATCCAGATTATTTGGTATAATTGTAAAGATACATCTGTCTACCTTTCTATAATACCACCCACTTTAGAGTATCATACATGACCTTGACGCTACAGAGCTCGGAAGAAGGTTACTACCTCCTGCCGCGTAAACGCAGCGCCAGGGGTTAATGTGTTAAACTGCCTAATGATTCTTAGACATTATTGGGAATCAGTGATAAATATTCACAATAATTTTTAAAAGGATCATAAATTTTATTTTGACAGACATTATCAAATAAGATTTACGTTTTTCTTGTCCTCATTTTCTTTCTTGCGTACAAAACCTAATCCATGATGGCATCACTTAAGTCTTTTTCATTTCACTGAAAGTTTGGTGAGATTTCACAAATATTTCAACAAAAACTTTCATTGAAATTGTGGTGAGATTTCACTAAAATTTTGATCATTATATAGTATTTTACTGAAGTTTCAGTAGTTTTTCAGAATTTCAAAAGGTTTCAAATAAATAATGGATATGAATTAAACAGGATTTTATTAACCAAGGTGATATTTCAGTGTACCTGAAAAAAATTATACAGATGTTGTAATTATATGACATCCAAGGCAAGAGATATGGGAGTTAATAACAATAATAATAAAGACTTTATTCAGAGAAGGTAACTCAATTAGTTACAGAACTAATCTACCTTGAGGCCTTCTATCTGTTAGGTACAATATATACAGTATATACAACATAATGTGAAGAATCTGGCTTGACACTAAATAACTAAGTGATTTTAAAAATCAAAGTATCAAGTCTGGAACATATGCACAGACATCTGTGAACACATAAACATATATAAAGTATAAAATATTATCCTGCATTGAAAAATTCAACTATGAAAATGATGCAGAATTACAGAAAAGCACCCATTTGAGATACTGATTATGAAAAGAAGAAATGCTAGGAGCCTGCCTTATGTCACTGTTGTACTGCAGACTTGATTTTTGATTAACGTACAAACTATGATGCTGTTGTGGTCTCTTGAATTAGTCCTTGTTCCATAAGCAGCTGTGACAAACGTTTATCATGATATAATTACTCTTATTTTACACTGAATTCTGACACATCAAGAATACATTGATATAATTACTCTTATTTTACACTGAATTCTAACACACCAAGAATATTTGAGAATATACACAATAATAACACTCACGACATTGAAGGATGATTCTACTTGTGGGCCAAAAATATTCTGCAAAGATATGACTATCTTTGATAGATATGGGTATCTGGCAACAATATCAACAAATCCCACCAATGATCTATACGTTGTCCGTCCTTAAATTCTGGAAGTTAATCAGTTTGGAGTTATATAACTTCAAAATTATCCTGGTTCAATTCCTTGTCATATTTAGCACGTTAGCCGCTACTGTAAAGCTCTTTATGGCACAAAAAGTAAATTGCTAGTCCTGGCGTTCAGTTTTCATACAGATTGACCAATTACGTTCCCATTGACTTTGCATTCAAGCTATTCTCATTGCTGCACAATTTTCAAATGGTTATTCAGACTCGTATCCTGCTTGAAAAATTCAAATTGCCATGTTTAGCAAGCATTCCCATCAGTTTCAATTACATGATGATTCATTGGGCAAGTACAAAATTTTAACCAATCAGAAAGCTCTTTACATCGGTCATCTGTTAAATAATAAACGGAACAAATACTTATTAGAAAGCTCGTTGCGGAATGAGACCGGATAGAGCATTATTTTAAAACAAAATAAAGTTTCGGAGACGATATCAAAAAAAGGGTCCATATCAAGGAAAATCAGATTCAGGTCAGGAGAAAAGCGAAATTTTGTTTTAAAACAGAAAACAAGAAAACTTGTTTGAGGGCAGTTAAATCCAATTGAAGTTAAAAATACAACAACAACAACAACAAAAATATGAAAAAGAAATATAACAAGGAAAGATATAGAAAGAAGTTATTGTGCCCAAAATGAACAATAAAATTACAGCTATCAGAACAGGAAATATAAATGTTGCTGAAAATCATTAAAATTGTACAAGAAACAAAAAATATACTTTATTATATCTTATTGATATTTTTTATTGAAATGTCAGTGATATTACAATCACAAAATATCACTATATTTTAAGAATTTTTGACAAACTTTAAGTGAAATTTCAATCACAAATTCTCACTGATATTTTCAAAAATGTTGGCAGAGTCTGTGAAATTTCAATCACAAAATTTCACTGATATTTTCAGAAATTTTGGTAAAATCTCCTAAAATACCATAATTTTAGTGAATAAAGGAGATTTGACTTTTTCACTAGGGTATGATTTTTGTAGAGCATATTTTAACAGGAAGCAAAAAAAATTATTTTTCAGAGTAAACATCAGATCAAGTCCAAAATCCAGCTTGCACCAAATTTTCTAAGTCCAATGATTCATCTATGCTTGTAGTTCTTTTGATAAAGTTCAAAATTACGCCTAACATTTCTGCTAAAATCAGTCTAAGTCCAAAATCTGTCTTAAAGTAGGAAAATAAATTGGACAATCAGAACTTTTCCGTTTAACAGTTATCCAAAATTAATATAATTATCATGACATACCAATGTTTAACAATGATAATGATTGTTCCTATTCAGAATATTCAGTCCAGTTGCATCCATGTAGAAATGCTTTGTACTGATTTGTTATATATTTGTTTGTATCCAAGCAGTGTTGAATCTGATTGATTTTTATGGAAATATAAAGTTTTTCTGAGTTTTTGAGCCACAGTAAAGCTTATCATAAGTAAGACCCCAAAAGCATTGCTTTCAGTGGAGTTCTGCATTCCAGATTCATATTGTGTATAACTCAGACATTAAGTATCAACATATAATTGGTGGTTTATTACCAGTAAGTGCATAAGAATTTGTACTACCAGATATTAATATTCTAATCATGTTTACATTTTCTCTACTTTTTTGGTCATGTCTTTGCCTGTTTTTAAGCATCTGTGGAAATAAATTAAAGAAAACTGACATTCATGTGTTTTCTTCAAATTTATATGAGTATTCATCCTTACACATCAGCTATACTGACATATACATGTACTCTAACTCCCACCAATATTTCTATTTCAATCAGATAGTTTAGGTTATTAATTCTTCAGAGAGTATTTTCCATGATACTAATTAACACATGAGCCTGCTTTCCATATGGAAAAAAGTGCTTATGGATTAAAGTTGCAACTTTATTCCACATGGAATTTTCACTTGCTGTGAAGTACTTATGGAATTGATATGGAATAAATTGTCTGATTTCATAAGTTGTTCAGTCCATATCTCTTCCATACGGATTCCTGAAGTATTTCATACGGAATCCATGAGAAGTTTCTGTATGGGATGTATTCCTTCATACTTCAATAAAACAGCAGTTTTGAACATGAATAAGTTTCTCATGGATAATGTTACAATTATAATTAATATGGGTCCCTCTATTTTTAGTAAATGTCAGTGGTGACATTTAAAGGTAATAGTTACCTTTCCTGCTAGGATGGTACTGTGGTGAGTGATGGTATTCAGAGACTGTTCAACATATTTGATCTTTCACCTGCATTTGGTACTAGTACCTTTAATGCTTGGAGAGTACTATCCTGACCATTGGCTTCTTTACTCAAAGAATGGGATCTGTGATTCACCCATGCAGCTGCATTAGATCACCTGTCTTATGCAACTTTTTGCCATTTTATCAATGTCATTTGCATGTCAGTCATTATTATCATTATATGCCCTTACATTACATGAACACCCTTCAATACAGTACGCACTTCATTTCCTTTTGGCCATTGCCAGTTTCATGTATTCACAATTTCACTTTCGCCCACAGATGTTGTCACTTAATTCAGCTATTATGCCGTATACTTTTATACCCACTTCCCATGTTGAATGAGTATCTGATGATTTTATCATTGTTATACTCAGGATGAGACTTCTTGAGTTTCAGTTATCAGTGTCCCTATATATACCTTGCTTCAACCACTTTGGTTCAACATCAGGTGTCTGACACTTTTCACAATTCCCTATAAACTCCCAAGTCTCTTTTCCCAAGCTGTTTTCACAAGTGGATTCAGTGCTTATTGGGTACTGAGTGCCGTGATGAGTTTTGCCCTATTTTGCTAGATTTTATATGCACAGTTAACTTTTAATTGAACCAGTATCTCAGGTGCTCTTTAAGTTTTGACTTTGTTTCTTATGTACCTCTGGTTTCATGATGGATCACCCTGTGAGTCTTTGCACAGACATCATGTCGGTGCCAGCTTGTAAATGTAATAACTAACTAATTTTAGTAATATTATCCTTTGGAGCCAGTCTGATGATTGGCTAGAGTCATGTGATTCAAGCACTGCATCTGTATTGTTTACATTTAGACCACAAACTTGGAGTGTTGGTAGGGAGGTGTTTTCAGATGCAGATGCTGTGTTTAACTTCATGCTGTTCTGAAAACGAAAACACCACCTGCTTCCCCACTTTTCACTTTGGACATTTAGTGTATAATGTGCTGCTTCCGCTCTGTCCCATTGCCAGTTTCACGCATTCACAATTTTGCCTTCCCATGCCCAATTATTTATTTTTTTTTCTGTGTACTTTAATGTTTTCAAGCTAGTATGCCCACATATACATCATACCAGCTTCCTTCAGCACATATATGATGTATCAGCTGCAGTTTTCAAAACAGCAAGGGGCCCCGAGTGGCCGAGTGGTCTAAAGCGCTGACCGTTATGGATCACTGCCATCTCACCTCTGTCTGTGTGAGTTCGAGTCCAGGCTCGGCTAACGTGGGTACGTGAGAAAGCCTGCCAGTAGCTTCTTGTGGGTCGGTGGTTCTTCCCGGGATTTTCCAGGGTTCTTCCTCCACCAATAATACTGGCCGCCATGTATAGCCTATCTTGTGCTGAAAAATGGCATTAAACCCTACAACAACAACAACAACAACAACAACAAAACAGCAAACTTCAGTCAGACTTCATGAGCTTTGGTTATTTACATCCCTATATGCCTTTTATCAGCCTTGTGGCACCATATGCAGGTATTGCTCACTTGGCATAACCATATTAACTCCACATGTCTTATCTGAGGTGTTTTGTGTAGACAAATTCTGTGCTTGACTCATGCAGCTTGCCATTAAGAGATTTGCCTCAGGTGTACTATATTCATTTCAATTTTAAACTAATGCTGTGAATTCAGCTGTGCAATATTTGCATGCTGTTTCTTGCCGATGTCAATATATTTATTCTTGTACATGTACTTTTCTTATTTGATTATTGTCATACCTCCACCAAAACACACCATGTCACACAAAAATATGATTATGGACTCTCAACCCCCCACCCAACATGGTCTTTGTTTAGAATTTAGACAAAATTTTCAGGAATCTTAGCCACAAACTTTTGTCAACAAAATAACCCTATGTTTCTTGACCACTGCAATATATGCCTAAAAGCTGCAGTATGTATAAACAGTAAACAGTCCTGCTCAAAATTCAGCTAAGCCTGTCCTAACAGCTGACACAAGGTAAGGTGGCCAGAGATAAACAGCCACCTTTCTGAGATTACTTAATTGGTTTTACTTTATCAAGCACAGCAGCAATGGGAGAGTTCAATTCTTTGCATATACTGCAAAAATCATATTGACATTTAATCATTCTAAATTAAATACCATCAGTCCCAATAAGAGCACCACCTGAACATAACAAATTAATTCTCTTTATTGTTAATTGTTATCTCAGTCTTGTTAAAATACAAACTATTAATTGATCAATGCTTTTCAGGATGATATTAACCATGAAACCAGTTGATTAAAAGACAATAATTAGCACATGCTCATGTTTACACATTTGTGTTGATAAGGCATTACCACTCAAACTGGATGGAGGTGTTTATTACTGCACATACCACCAGTAAAGACCCCATTAAACTTGAAAGTATTATGTTTTCTCCCTTCCCCTCATGAAACAGTCAGGTCAGAATGCATCAGATAAAATTCTGACAATGCTAACATTGTGGTCATTATTAATAACCCCGTTCTGACCAGGATTCACTCAGAGAATCCAGCAGGGAAGTTTGGATAACTGTTCCATCCAGTCTCCATAGTGAATGCAAAGATGAGCACTAATGATACTAGTATTACCTTCAAACCCCCATATCATGCTATTGAAAGCAGCAAAGACTATCAAATTAAGCATATATTTTGCCATCCAGTGGATTTTAAAGATGGAAACTTGATGTATGTTTTTATTTAATGTCATTGTGGTTGTGATAGATAGTTCTGACCTGTCAATCCAGTCAGGCACATGAATTAATTTTGACAAATCAAAAATAGACATTGAATTCATTGTGAAGTTTTGCATTGCTATCCACCACATTTGCTCACAAACAAAAGACCACACTTGATTACTTTCTTATTACATTGCAAAGGAATTTGAAAGATTATGCAGAAAATCACTGAAAATTTATCTGAAATATGGTTCACCATTTTGCTTGGGGCACATGCAATGCTGATTTTTGTTATTATGAATGGATTCAGGGGGATTTTGAGTAAACTTTCACAAACCAAAAACCAACATGGAAAATTGTCTGCATTGAGTGTGATGCATCAATTGTAATCATAATTCATATATAGATGCACAAAACAGTTTTAAAATAATATCATTTTTGTTATGCTTGTCAAAATTTTGAATAAAATTTTATGCTAATTGTATGTTTATGTTCTAGTTGTATATCTTATTTCAGTCAAAATATTGCATGCAACTACTGTAAAGAAAATGTTGTGTGTACAAGTGTTAATATTTGTGTCATTTATTACAATAAAGCAATGACATAGTAAACAATGTTTTTGGAAGTACAGATTTGTTATGTGTTGAAACATCTTGGAGTAATTTTTTAAATTAGTTTTCAAAGGTTGATCATCTTGTAAATAAATGTAATTTATACCAAAAAGTGAACAGGTTTTTATTTTTCTATAATCTGTACTTGATTACTTCTTTTTTTGTAGATCCTTGATGAAGCCAAACGATTGTTATTGTGGTGTGCCACACCAGATGCTGTGGTGCGACTAGAAAGATGTGATTTAGACCCACAGGAGAAAATAATGCTGAAACGGGTGTACATGAGGGAACAGTGTCATGACAATTTGTTTCAGTATCTGCATTTCATGCTTAAAAGAGAGAGAATACATGAGCTGTTTGCACAGGTAATGCTGAGGGTATTCATATTTGGATGTACATTGTTATAGATCTCCTCAAATTTGGCTGTAAGCACTGAACTATGAATAATTGTACGAGATTTGTAGGTTATAAAGTGTTTGAACACAAGTTTATAATCAAGCTCAATTTTACTGTGAATAACTTGGTTATTCCTAGTCCTACAGATAAAAAATTTTGGAGATTATATTAAAGTGTAAACCATAATTTTGTACATTTCAAAAACAATATCAGTGAAATCTGAAATTGTTTTGAAAATTTTATCATATTTATATGTTGTAATGTTCGAAAGTTCTACTGCCTCCAGGCTAAGCCCTTTGTGATATTACTTTTATTTCTAAAACAGAATTTACTTGAAACTTTGCAGTCATATTTATTCATCAAATAATTTACCTGATCGCATTACATTAGAATAACTTTTTATGCTGCCTCCAAATCCAGCCTACCAGAAAGATGAAAAATGACTTTCTGTCAATGTATTTTATATATACAGTGTAACCCTGCTATAGCACACTCCGTTATAACACGAATTTGGATATAACATGGTAGTGGTGATGCTCCCAAAACTTCATGTAAATATATTTTTCTTGTACACAAAAAAAATTCTTTCTTAACAGTATGAAAAAAAAAATGTAAAAAATTGATTATCATTTTGGAGAGGAGATTGCATATCAGTAATACAAGACAATCGTGGCATGGCTCCTGAAATTTTATATGTATTTTTCTTGTACATAAGAAAATAGTTTTTTTTCTTAAAAGTACAAAAAATAACGTGTAAAAAGTTTATTCAGGGGATTGCATAGGGCTTTGGTGATGTTGCAAATTGTGATTTTGTTTCCCTTTTGGCAGCAAAATATACCATCTGGTGATTATTTTCTTATTGGTGACATTGTTGGCTGTTTAAACTTGTATATACAACCATTGGTTTGGAGTGGAGAAATTCAGAGACACCATGAAAGGAAGCCACAAACTTTATATAGAATGCACTGAAATTTATCTATTGCTACAGAAACAAATTCTTTGTTCATATTGACAAACCATCTTGACAGTGCACTGTTATATCATAATCCACTTATGTTGGCATCTAGCATGAGTGCTGTATGTTGTGAGACATCTGCTTTTTTTTTGTTGACATTTCTGGTAGTGGAGTTGAACCAGATGAGGCATTATCTCATAATCTATCTTTTGTCAGATTTTCTTGACTGGCATTTGAATGTGGATTGTAAGTAAAATTCCTCTTCTTTTCACTCATAATTAAATCCATCAGAATACTCATTTTCTTTAGTAATCCTTGTCATCAGACCAGAACACCTGCGTCTCTAACGCCCGTTGACCCTTTTTTTAATTTCTGACACGTGTGGACAGCAGGATCACTCTGCTAACACAGATGTAAAAACAAATTTTAAAAGATAAAAAAAAAACAAAATAACAAGATCTTATTTGTTAGTCTATTTAATAGACAGGGAGGAACAGTAACTACAATTGACTAAACAACGGCCAATTCCTTTTTAAAAATGTACCCAGATAAAATAGTTTGCTGAAATTTCAAAGAAAACAGATTACCTTTGAAGCACCGATTGTTATGAAAACATACTAAGCAACTGGAAAAAAAAATTAGTCTCAAGCATGCAGTACAGTTATTTGATGTTGCCGCCACAATAAGAAATGGGCATTTGTTTGGTTCTCCAAAGCTGTCCTTCAGTGGTGACTTCAATAACACATGCACCCTTCAACAAAGAAAGCCAGCTACAATCTTCAATAAAAACAAAGAACTTTTCTTCAAAGGAAGTCAGTACCAATAGTAAATAAAAGCAATGGAATCTGATGGATTGTTTCATTTTCCAACGTGACTGGAACACATTTACTGTGCCATGAAAGTTGTTCTTTTTGCAGGAAAAATATTTTTGCTTACGAATGCTACCAACGGCGGCTTAAAACTCAAACTAACTTTTACCAACTTGGGACGTACTGAAAAGTAAATGTGCTTCATCATTCATTACATGATTGGACTATTTTCTGAATTCAGACCTATATGACCTGTGACAAAATTATTGAATATTTGAAATCAGTGTGTGTGCGTATTTTCAATTTAATTACTTGTATTGTGGATTCAATATATGTGATGAAATTTGTGGGTGAGTACATGGTATTGATACCCTATTCATGCTATACATGAGACATGTATATATAAAGAGTATACACGTATATGTACCAATGTATGGTTCTCTAAATAAAGTAAAATATTACAAATGCCTTCTCTGTTTTCACTACAGATATATTTCTCATTTAATATGCATCAATTTAAGATGGTAACTGTGCCAATGAAGCACGTATTTTTGTGCCTTTATTTATTACCTTAAACACCCCACCCCTGCCTACAAATTTGTGGGGTACATGCATAATTTTCTTCAGCTAACTGACCTGGTTGCTTATAACACTGTTCTGTCTATAACACAGTCGGGACTTCAGTGGCTCCCAACTATCATGTTATAGTGGTGTCATGCAGTATATAAACCAAGGGAAGCAACTCATACAGGTTTCCTTCCCTTTCTACACTCTTGGTGGTCACCATCATATCCAGATGTACCAGTTTCTACTTTCAGTGTCATGCTGTAAAGATGTCCTACATAGAATCCATTGAATCTTATACTTAAATGGCATCATCCATCATTGTTTTCAGTTTTATAGTAAGTCAAAATGTTGTTTTACGTGGTGCATACAACATTCTTGTGAATTTCAGGGACTTTATTCATATTTTTGCAATTATCCTACCATTCATTATTAAAATACATGATTTCATTTGGTAACATTCAATTTCACAGAAGATTTTTGGATGCTGTATTTACCAGTTGATAATCTAATGGAAGATACAGAAACAATGCCAGAATTTATTTCCATGAATACAATAGAATCATTGATTAATTTTGTGGGTCATGTTGAGATGCCCCTCTCCATCCACCTTGATGGTGCGGAAACAGTGCCAGAATATACTGTGTCCATGAATACATTGTAGTCCTTGATTTGTCTCATGGGTGATGTCGAGATGCCCTCTCCACCTTCCTTGTAGATACAGTAACAGCATTAACATAACTGTATCTGTGAATACAGTAGAATGCACTGGCAATCCCATCCAGGCATTGGAATTACATATGATAAGTGATTCAAGAGGCTTTTTTTGTCAATTTGTCGATGAGTAGAAATGACGTTTATGTCCTGACAGACTTCATACCTAGCCAGGTGGCCAGATGGCTGTCCTGACAGACTGTATACTTAACTAAGTGGCCAGATGGCTATCCAGATAGACTGTGTACCTGGCCAGGTGGCCAGATGGCTGTCCAGACAGACTGTATACCTAACCAGGTGGCCAGATGGCTGTCCAGACAGACTGTATACTTAACTAAGTGGCCAGATGGCTATCCAGATAGACTGTGTACCTGGCCAGGTGGCCAGATGGCTGTCCAGACAGACTGTATACCTAGCCAGGTGGCCAGATGGCTGTCCAGACAGACTGTATACTTAACTAAGTGGCCAGATGGCTATCCAGATAGACTGTGTACCTGGCCAGGTGGCCAGATGGCTGTCCAGACAGACTGTATACCTAACCAGGTGGCCAGATGGCTGTCCAGACAGACTGTATACTTAACTAAGTGGCCAGATGGCTATCCAGATAGACTGTGTACCTGGCCAGGTGGCCAGATGGCTGTCCTGACAGAGTGTATACCTAGCCAGGTAGCCAGATGGCTGCACCAACTATTCCTATTAAATTCATAGCAAACTGGCTTTATGTGATGAGCCATCTGACCAAGCCAAACTGGCCATGTCAGCCCAGCATTCTGTAATGTGATCACTACCAATGGCATATCCACTTGGATCATGCTGATGATACTTCATCATCATTTTCATATAGAAAATTTCTGGACTCTCCCCACATTAACAAAGGAGATGAAATGTAAATGCCAGAACATGCCGATCTGACATTAGAACATATGGAATTTAGTTCACAGCAGTGATGAATTAAATCTATTTGATTTTGCCTCCACTGTAGATCATGATGACAACAATTCGTCATTTAGAATCTTACCACAGTTGCTAGAGATTGCAGATATTACAGGACATCTTTTGGAGCATACATGATCCTGGTAATGTAAGAGCTGTCTTATGGAGAGTCACTTGCCAGCAACTATCTCTCCCCACTGGTAAAATATCACATAGATATTTTATTTAGACATTCGATGTCAGTATGTAAATAAAGTGCACAGACAAGTCTTTAACGACATGTCAAAGTTAGTCAGGAACTTTTTGTTGACTTCCACCCTACTTGACTTCATGCATCTGGTGATTTTTCATTGAGCCAAGATGACCTCTGAAGATCATTACTGTTTTTGATGTGCTTCCTTCCTCTCTGTTCCACACTACTGTTAGTGCATCAGATTGAGGAAGTGAGCGAGCAAGAGTTCACAAGAGTGCCCATTAACTCTTAGTGTAATCTCTGCGATCTCTGCATGATCCTTTTATCAGGGAATTTACAAGAAAAGGGATGATTGTCTCCAGAGTAATCACAGTGGAGATTCTCAACAACTGCAGGCATTTCTTTCTTTCTCCTAGACAGGCAAATTATAGATAGTCACATGCCCATATTTTCAGAAGCAGACAGGGAGAGGAGAGAGAGGAACTCAGTTTCCCCTTCCCCAGGCCTTCTGTCAATCATCAGTGATACACAGTCACCCATGCCTTCTGACGACCCACCTGAGGCACCAGACTACTCCCTTTTCATTAAATTTGTACCAGCCATTCTTAAGAAATGATTGGTGATCGAATCTGTCAGAAAGTCTCCAGATTTTGTGATCCACTCTCCACTTTCATTGTCCAACCTTCATGAAGGAACTCCTAAGCAATCCCATGAAGGTGGATGATTTTACACAAGAAAAATCTAGTTTTTTGTTTGTAAATGGCAGTGTAGATAGTATGAAAACCACACAAAATATGGGCTTTTGCTGAAGAACATTTCTGATTTCAGTGATATGATGGGTACACAATCGGTCTTAACATGTTCAACATCTACTTACATATACCAATTCCTGTGGCCCCAGTATAAACCCTAGGCCTTCACCAAGAGTTCGGAATCACAGCTGCAGAGAGAGAGACATTTCTACACAACACACCACAAACATTTTTAAGTTTGGTTTCTGATTCATGACATGAACATAACTTTACTTCACGCATTGTTTGGTGGATAATCAGTGTAGAGAAGTCAGATCTTATCCCTTCTCAGCATTTTTCCATCTTGGTATGGAACTCTAAACAAATATGAACTTGGAGTCTTCCTCCCAAATGCATTGAAAGGATTGTTTATGCATTTCAAGAAATGCATCATCCAAGATCTGAAGTTGGACCATAAGAAAGACACAAGACCATGTCATATTTCAGTTCACAACATCCTCCACAGAGAAGGCTGTGTTCCTAGACATAATACTACCAAAACATAAGGAAAGTATGCTTTTTGGTTCACAACAGGAACAAAATTACTTCCCTTATTTACATTTCAGGGTGAATGCTTCCTTCATTCACATTTCAGGGTGGGTAATCAGTGTGGAGAAGTCAGACTTTATCCCTTCTAAGCATTTTGTCTGTCCAGACATGGAACACTTAACATATATTAATTTGGCATGTTTCTTCCAAATTCATCAAAGTACAGTTTATGCATCAGAGAAAGTATCAAACAAGATGTTGTTTAGGATGGTGAAGTTTCTTACAGCTCCTCTGCCTACCCAGTACATGGATGGACCTTGTACAGTTCCATTTTATCTGGTATGGGAGCACACTTAGCGGTGGGGTGGACCTGTTACAGTGCCAATTTAGTACTGGGCTTGCGATGGTCATTGGTATGGGGAACTTCAAGAGAAGGCTCTTCATATCAGCCTTTTGGAAATGGAATTGCCTCAGGCTAAAAGAATAACATTATGGGTAATTGAATGGGTACTTCCAGCATCAGGCTGGCTCATTATCATACAGAGTTGTCCTGCCAGCAACCTTCCATTGGGTCTGTGCCTTTCAGGGTTGTACAGTACTTCACATTTCTTTTGCTTTTTTTCCATAACTTTGTGAGCAAGGGTTGTACCAGTAGCATACTAACCTGGGGGTTGGGGGGCAGATGAGGTAGGCACCAAAAGTCCTGGGGTGCCATGTGAATTGTGAAGAGGATTGCAACAGCTGAAAATCCTCCACTTTGAGGACATACAGTGGGAATTTATTGTGTTGTCAGTGTCTGGTGTAACATCAGTGATGTCACACCACTCTCAGAACCCATTTCCTGACAGCAAACTTCTTTCACTTTCCCTTTCAAGACCAGAAGTTAACCCTGTCAAAATCAAGGAATACTGTTCCATGATTTTAGACATGTTCAGACTTCATGGAAGAGAAAAATCTCTGAGTTGCAGTTCAGTGTTTGACATATCCAAACAATGTCCACTGGCATTATTCCCAAATAGAATTTCTCCTGATTTTGATGGCCAAACTCATCAAAGATTGAGTCACCATCTTCTCCCTTCACTGAATCAGCTATCATTTCTGACTTGCAATTTACGATAACACTAACTTTTGTATGCAAAGTGAGTGAGTTAGATTTGATATAAATACATCTGAACTTCCGGTACATGGATTTCTGTTCTGAATGTTCATTAAGTGTGAACATGTATGAGATCATAGACAGATTGTTCGGGGAGAGGGAGAACAGTTATCTGATGGTTGACTAGTTACTTCAACCTGTTATTAGGAAGGAACCAAGTTGTGTCGTTAACCATTCACTCCCTTTCCTTGATTGATCTGTCAGGAGATATAAAGCTTCAGGACCCTGTATGTACCCTCATATGTTACCTGAGATGCTTTTCACATCAACTGTAAAAGACTATTACTACCGCTGAAGGCAGGAATGCAAGACATAACCCCACATGTTCTGGCTGCTTGAGTTATTAAATCAAGATACTCTGGATCAGGTAAACCAATGAACATCCCAGCTCATGAATATGAGTCTGGCCTTCAACATAATATCTTGATTCGAGACATAGTGGAGTCAGGTGACTGGCATGCCCAGTCTGCATTCTCTGTCTTCATATATGTGATATGACCTTGCTAAAGAGAGAATTGAATCTCATTGGGCTTGTGGTAGCTGCATAATGACCACACCACATTCATGCAAGCACCATCATCGACCCAGGCATGAATTTGCCACTTTTGCTGGATTCATGTGGGAAACTTTTGATGGTGAGAAAATCAAGTGTGGAATCCCATATAAATCTCCCTTGCACATGTATAAACAAATTATCTCTCATTGTGATAAACTTATGTTAGAAGTTCATCCTATTATTTGAGCAATCATGCTTCTGCTGGGTGCCTGGGTAGAAGTAGGATGCTCAGCATTCCCTCCTCATTTTACCTATTCTGTTATGTAGTGTGATGAGGTAAATGTATTGACAGAGAAAGCAAATTTTTTTAGTAAATTATGTTTCTCTGATAATACTTACCTGATCACATTACTTAAATTCTTTCCCACCCTACCCCACAATGTGAGTATCCTTTTATACTCAGCTGAAAATTGGAACAATGGTAGCCACCCAGCAGGTAGGAAAGGGAGTTAACCTATAAGAATTGCTTCCCTTTGTCAATATGAGATATATATATATATATATATATATATATATATACACACACAGAAAGACATTTCTTTCCTCTTTCATTGAGGTAGCAGAAAGAAAAATAATTTACTTAAAAAATTTGTTGTTTTTTTTTTTCAGATAACAACCCACTCCAAGCTTCTGTCAACAGCAGACAAATCAGATATACACAGAGAAGTGGGAATTTCGCCTTGCAGTATTGCAATGGAAACTCTTCAGTCTTTTGACACTGAGCAGCAGTTCAGTCGAAAAATCAGGTTAAAGAAAATACTCATTAGGCTTATATAATACATGGTTTATACACTGTAATTATAAAAGATGAGACATGCTATGAATTAAAATATATTTTATGCCCCAACTGCAACAGCAGAAAGTGGCATATTGTTTTGTTGGTGTAGTCTATATATTTATGTCTGTTAGTCAATATGTTCCTGTGTGTGTGTGTGTGTGATTTGGATTTTTAACATAGCTTTAACAATTTTTTAGTCCTATCTTAACAATGTCTGCATTGTGGCAGTTTATAGTGATGTCTAGCACTGGGGCATCATGCCACAGACATTTAGCATATCCCACCCGGTCACATTATCCTGACACCAGGTCAACCAGTCCTAACACTAACCTCTTAATGCTGAGCAACAAGGCAGCTGTTTGTATCATTTATATAAGTCTTTGGCATGACTCGGCTGGGATTCAAACCAGTGACCTCCCACATCTTAGGCAGATGTTCTAACCACTAGGCCACCAGAGCGATCAGTATGTTCCTATGCTTGTCTCAGATCTGTTAATGCTGTAGCACAGAAGCTTACAGCCAGCACATATTACACACTATATATTGGGCATATGTATATGATCAGTTTACATTTTCAGGCTATTACAGCAACATTTCAATTTTTACCCTTTTTCTGAACTTTGTCGACTGTTTTGACTTAATAGCATGATTAGGCAGTAACTTGAGTTAGACAAATAAAATTTGATAGGCATATTTTTATTCAGATGTAAATGATATGATCAGATTCCAGACCATTTTAGCCATTTTTCAATACTTATTTCACCTGGCCATTAGCCAGGTGAGCTTATATGACCCAGCATTAATCATGCATTGTCCATCATGTGTCCATCAACAGTGCTATTTTAAACTTCTTCTCCAAAACCACTGGACCAATTTTGATGAGATTTGGCAGAGAGCTTTCTAGTATGAAGGCTTTCAAGTCTGTATGCAGATCCACTATTGCTAAAATAAAACAACTTTAAAATGCCTTGTTCCCCAAAAAATGGTAAGCAAAATTTCATGAACATACATTAATTATGGCTCTTGATTGTACATTTTCTTGACTATGGTTTCACAACATAACTGTACTGAGGAGTGTTTGGTATTTACCAGATTTAGCACCCAGCTTTACACTGACAAGACCTTGCCGTTTGGTTGGGGAAGGTGGGTTTTAACATTACATTGTAACATTTACACGAGTTGTGGTCCAAGATTGGCTTTGAATTTATTGAAAAGAACTTCTTGAATTTTGCTACAAACTCATTGAATTTATTTGACTGATTAGAAAAAGTTTAAACTGAATAAAATGTATCACCTTTTAAATTCAGAACGTTTTATTTATGTATTTTCCACAGAAAATAAATAAGTAAAATGTTATCAAACTGAGTGGATCAAAAGAAATGTGATGCTGATAGTTACCAGATGGAGTAGTATCCCATTGCTGTCATGACACAGTTATCTGTTTTGCTTCTAGTTTTGTGCCTATTTTTGCAGCAATAAAGAAGCAACATTTGGATAAAATTAAGTTTCCATAATACAAATTACTCATTTAAACTTTTAGAAGTCCTTGAAAAATCCTCAGAAAAAAATCTCTCAAGGACTGTATGAACCATGAAGACCAAAATATTAATTGTGGGTAACTGATCCTATATTCCTTGTTATTACTGACTTCATTGTCAAAGATTTAGGTCATGTATACCAGCTTGATGGCAGGCAGAAGAAACTTTCTAAAGAGGGTTCCTGAAAAGATCAAATTGTTATGTTGAAGAAAACAACATACAAATCAAATCCAATGATACATTTCTATTTTCACTCTGTTCCAGATCTTTCATGGAGTCAAATACAGAAGAGGAGTTACTTCTTATGATTCAGTGTGACTCAGGTGACACCAGTGCCAGCTTGGTGGCTTCAGCCAGATACTGTGTCTTGGATAAACACCAGCAAATGAAGAACAGACGGACAGCTCCTTGCCATGTAATCTTCATCATACAACTACCTAGGATTCCCGGGGGATGCTTTACGGGATTCCAGGTTAGTTTTCAAGGAACTCATTTACAAACAATATAAACTTGGCCTGGTCCCATATTCTCTGAATTTTTTTAGCAAGAAACTGGACCTCAAGCTGCAGTCCCCTAATATGGATGTCATATTTACTTGAACAGATTTACATCAGGGAAATTTATCCAGCTGAGTATAAGGGAACAAAAATTAGTAAAAAAAACACTGCAGATCCTTGGTATTAATTGTATGTGTGTGTGTGTGTGTGTGTGTGTGTGTGATTTGGATTTTTAACATAGCTTTAACAATTTTTCAGTCAAATTGCTACAGTGTCTGCAGTGTGGCAGCTTATAGTGATGTCTAGCATTGGAGCATCATGTCCTACCCAGTCACATTATCCTAACACCAGACTGACCTGTCCTAACACTAACCTCTTCATGCTGAGCACCAAGCAAGGCAGCTGCTAGTATCAATTTTATAAGTCTTTGGTATGACTTGGCCGGGGTTCAAAAACATTTCCTGTTTGCCAGCCTATAAGACAATACTTTTCTACCAGAAAATCTTAGATTCGTCTTATACTCCAAATCTACTTATATATGGATTATGTCATCCAAATCATTTATCGTATGTCACGTAATTTTTCATGTAGAAAATAAAATATAAAATTCTCCAGTAAGTATGAAAAATTATGTATGAAAAATATTTCATCTTGAGGAAGAGGTCATGGGTGAAAAATTACAGGACCTCACATTAAGAAGGATTTTAAATTATTACATGATTATCAGCATTAAAAATTAATGTACATCAGATGTAATTGCGCTAAAGCAGCATGCACTAGTAATATATGTTGTTTAAATTTGATTTCATATTTGTATGTTGGAATTGGCAAGTTAGAAGACAAATAGCCATGACAAAGACAGATATTCCATCACATTTTTCTTCTTACACCTCATGATCAAATAAAAATTACACCCCATTATGAATGAGAGAGAAGAGAAATGTCTTGATGATTGTAATATGTATGGTTCACTAATACCTGATGACTGTGTTCTTACTCATGTACAAGTACTATATTCCATTACCAATTAATACCACTGGGTAAGAAGATCCTTTAAGTTTTAGTTACCACTTCCATTGTCCACATTGTTCAAGAATCATATGGCTTTGTAGTGGTATTTTACATGCTAATTAAATATACTATGGCTGTAGTCAGGTTTACCAAGCTGACACCTGTTTGAGGTTGAGATTCAGCAGACTAGATCAGATTAGTGAGGCAACCAATAGGTACATGAGGTTACCTATCGGGTAGTATGAATATGGTACCATATAATTTCTTAACCAGTGATATTTTTTGAACTTGCTGATAGAACTTTAGCAATTTAAAGTATGAGTAAAGATCAAAACCAGTTGCTGACTAAGTACAGAAGGAGTACATGCACTTAAAAAAATCTTATTTGTTGGGAATGGAGAGGTTGTTGTACTTGCAAAGAAAATTAGACAGCATGCAAAGTGGTAATTTATAGGATTGAACCTGAATGGAGTCTATATGGATATAAATATTGTGAATGTTTAAACACTGAAGGAGTATGGTATGTATTTTCATAGATTTCATTTACTATTTAATTTATTAATCGCTCATTGACAAAAGCTTCAGTTAAACAGGGTAGTGTACTGTAAGCCTTAATCTAATTAGCTTTGAAATATCACCTGACAGTAAAAATAATCAGATATTCCACACTGGATTGGAACTGATACACACCAGCAGCTGGTTTATGTTAAATGTTCACTAGGGTTTAATTTCCATGGGAAAAATACTTTCAAAGCAGTGTTTACTCCCCTTCCTAGTTGTACTGATGTCTTGTATTTAATAAATAGTATAGAATGCCTTCTGCAGTTATTCTTCAGTAACAAATAACATTACAGGTCATATCGGGCAAAGATATTTTATTTTGATCATGAGGTGCAAGAAGAGAATTGTAAAGGAATACATATGCTTCTCTCTCTGTACCTCTTTTCAAAAGAACTGTCACAGTGGAAAAAAACATTTTAGCATTAATGATGCAATTTCCCTATTGCTGATAGTCTGAAATAGCATACAGTGATACCTTTAATACTGATGAAACTAGAAGTTACTATATAGTTTAAATCCACACAGCATCGCAGATTTTATCCTATCTGTAATTCATTAAGTTTTCATATCAGCTTCATTAGATATAGCTAAAAGTACATAATACATTTATAATACTTCTTGAAAAAAACAAATTAGATACTTTTAGTTAACATTTAATGATCCTGATACCTAAAGGTTACTGAGTTATAGATAGGATAAAATTCATAATACTGTGTGGAACTAAGTGGTAAAGATGAAACCAAGTTGTTGATCTGGCCTAGTCATATACTCAGCATCGACTTATATATGGATGAATGATGGAAAATTTGCCAAATTTGCTCATTCAGCTGATACTCCACATCGACTTATAGGCTGGCAAATACGGTAATTTTAGTGTTGAGCCCATGTAAATGGGAAGTGTCAGAAAGCAGTCACTTGTCTAATGGCTGTGGTAGTGGCAACAGTTTAAGTTTTCTCTTCATAAATTATTATCATACTTGACATAGTTATTATGATACTAGGAAAGTTATTTATATGACATGCTTACTGGCCCCTTGTACCTAATGGTCAAGGTCCCTGACATACCAAATTTGCATTAACATTTTGGTTTAAAGGTTTTTAATTCCTAATATATTTCTTAAACCCTTGATCAATTCTCATACTTGGCACTAATCATTATGAAGCTGTGACAATTTATTCAGTGGCATGCATACTTGTTCCTTTGGGGTCAAAGTCAGTCAAAAAAATTTGAATAATAGTTGTTTCATTTGGTTATGTTCACTGAATCCCTCAATGGATTAGTTTTATACTTCAAATGCATCATTATGAAACTGAGACAAATGATTTGGTGACATGCACATTTGCCCCCTTGACCTTGAGGTCAAGGTTAGTCATATAAATTTTAGTTAAGATTTTTTAAAACATTTTTCATTGTTTTAGTTTTGATAAACCCCTTGATGGGTTTTGTTCATACATTATACCATTCATTGTGAAGCTAAGACATTTCATTCTACAGCATGTTTGCTTAACCTTTTGACCTTGAAGTCAAAGTTGTATGTGTTATGGCTATGCTTTTGATCATGGGCTCATCATGCATCCTCTGGCCATGCAGTTCTGTATAAAGTCAAAGAAGGTTAAAATTACCTGACCTTGAGCTTGTGTTTTAAATTTGATGCTGAAAGTGTTTTGGGAATACAGGGTCTAGTGTAAAGATGTTATGTCAGAAATAAAATTCTGGCTTGGTGACCTGTGTTTGTTTCTATATCGCTGTTCAGTGTTGCATGCTCTTACACTTCTTTTTAGCTGATTTGGCTCTGAGGCTAAGTGAGTGTATGGTATGTTCCAGCATTTGAAATGTGTTATGTATATTTGACTTAAAATTATTTGTTTGTGAGTATTAAATTTTTTAATTCCATTACATGCTATTGTAATGTAACTTTGTTTACTGGATTTGACATTGTCCAGAAATTCAGTTCAGTTCTGTTTGACCTGACTGTTATTTTTTTTTTATTTCATTGGTAAGCAACTAACAATAGAAACATTGCATCTAGTTCCTGACGTCGATTCAAAATCATTGACAGTTTTGGTGAACAACTTTTTAAAAAAATTTTTTGTCTTTCTCAGAGTAAGAATCATTGAGTCAAGGTCATACCAGGACTGTGTGATAAAAGTCATGTGTCAGTTTGTTACAAACTTCTGTTTTTTTCTAGAAGATTGAACTTTTGACCCTCATCTGGGAATCTGTTTTGCATTTTAATTAGTGTGTAAGTGTTGTTTTTGATAGAAGTTTGTTAGTTGGGCTCCAAAAAATTGACACGTTAAGTTGTTATTATATTGTGTCCAGTTTGGGTTGAATTTTTTATTTTCTTCAAATTGTTGAATTCAAGTGATTCTTTTCCCTAGAAATACATAAGTGCTCCTACAAAATTCTTGGATAAAGACATTTATTGGAAGTCATACGGAATTCAAAACTGGAATAATATTTTTTGTGATTCAAGAAAGGACTGTTGACACAACAGCACTTCACTGACCACAACAGACATCATCACCTTCCATTTTGGATTTCATCGGGACTTGAACTCAGTTTCATTCAGGACATTTTAATACTAGGACTTCAATTTTTAATTCGTGGATTATTTTTGGATTTAATTCGTAAAACAATAAGTTCTTTTTCCTTAATTTTTCACTTTGTATTCTGGGGAAATAAATTATTTGTTACATTTTACAAAACTTGTTGTCTTCACTCTTTTCTGTTACTTATTTCAAGAGCATAGACTCGTAACAAATGAATCTGTTGTCATTCCATAACACGCTATTTTAAACTTGTCAAAGAATACTGGACAAAATATGACACAGACCATTCTGGCATGAAGGGCTTCAAATATACACAAATGATGCCAGCTGGCCATCAGATTTGGTCACCATTATTAGAAACAAAATAAACTGGAAACAGCTTCTCAATTGATTTTTTATTTACCAAATTTTTATCACAGTTTTCTTCAAGTTCAACAAATAGGGCTAATATTTTTGGTATTTTCTAGTTTAAAAAATGGAGTCCACAACCAACCCCATATTATAAGCAGGTTTATGAGTTATTGTGGCATGAGTTATCAAGGGAGTGGTGTATTTACTTTTGAAGTTTTGAGTCCTACCAGCCATTGTTGCTGTGGATTCATGACTAAGTCTGAAGATGCAGCTCATGAAATTTGGATGTGTTTTTCTCAACCAAAGCTACAGCAGAAAGTTGAATAATATTCATGTTAAAAAAATCTCCCTTGCTTATATTTTCATGAGTTTGTCCAGTGTATTTCCTTGGCAGTGTTTGGAAATGATTCAGTCTCAACTTTGTAGTATTTTGCCCACACTCTGAACCTGAGGGCACAAGATAAAGCAGTGCTCTCTATCATGGAGAAGTCAGTTGTTGCATTTATTGACAGAATCTCTGCTTCAGATATCCAAATTTATGACATGGCTGCTAAATGTTCAGTTCCATCTCATTTTAGTGTGGTCTCTGGCACTCTGCCCATATTGATGACCTGAGGGCACAAGATGAAGAGATGCCCTCCATAATAGAGATGCTTGGCATGTCAGTGGGCACTCTAATGGAGAGGGCAGTGGGTGCTAAGCCAACAAACACAGTTGACATGGAGATGGAGGAAATGTTCAGGGCCAACAGGTTTGGTCATGGTTCTGTTACCATGGAAACTTATGACATGGACACTGAAAGAAATGATACAGAAATACCAAGGTAGGACTCTTCTCTTTGATAACTTATTTGTTTATAATTAATCTTTGTTCATTTTATCTAGCCCATCTAGACATATTGATCACTTGGCGTCTGTTTGCTTGTCCTTCTTTCCACACTCACGTTAAATTTTGTTTGTTCCCTTTTATTTTAGTCAGATTTTTTAACCTAGTTTCATTATGTACTTTCCTTTATATAGCTAAAAATGCCCTCATTATTGAAGCTTGGGGGCTGTCTCAGCATTCAGACCATGATGAATTTTTCAGTTGTTCAGGTAAAGCTCACTGAACAGTGTTGCTTCTTGGATTTGGAACGCAGGATTTGCATGTTTTTCATCAAATTGGCTCAAATTAAACTGCTAGTCATATAAAAAAAATCACTTATAATTCATTGTTTGGTGCATTTATTTGACCTAATGCATAATGCAACTCATATGTATTGGGATTTTGAACACATATCCCTCAATAGTTTATCTTATTCAGGAACAACCAACACTTCTTAGAAACAGGATTTAGAATACGTAAAGTTAATAGGTAAGAATCTTAGGGGTTCAATAATCCAGCAGTTTGATTGGAGAAGGCACAAAAAGCCTAGTTACATCAAACACTGATGGTCGAACCTGTAGTCTGCAAATGGCAAAATGGCAAAGAATCAGAAGTCAGTTTTGCATTTTTTTAGAAAACATCATAAAGAACAACTTATAGAAGGTTCAGAAATTCCAACTTCTGATGAGAATGGCAGTTATCGAAATGAGGCATCAGGATCTGAGACTGGATAGGAAGGTTGTGATTCTTTAGTAGCTGACACCATTGAAAACAGTGAATCATGTGCTTAAAGCAAGTGGACCAAAAAATGGCCTTTCCTACCAAAAAATGAAACAGAATGATGTGTGATGTATGTGTCAAGCATAACAAGAATAATACATTCATGGCATGATATTCGAATTGCCAAAACTAGTACTGTTAAAAGATAAGTAAGTAACAACTTTGATAATGTCATCTTTGTCAGTATGTCAGTGACATAGTATACTATCGCAAAGATGGGTGCTGGGTATTGATGAATTTTATTCAGTTTTCACCCTAAGTCAGTCAACAATTTGATGTGTTTAAATTGATAGTTCTAATAACTTGTCTTGTTACATTGTATTGTGCCTGATGAGGTGAAATTAGCAATGGTTCTTCCTCTTTTTTTGCAAAATGGATTATACGGCTGATGTAAACAAGTATTGTATCCAAGATTTTAGAAAGAATGGTCTGTGTTCAACTTTAATACTTTTTATCTGAGGATAACTTACTTTATGAACTTTGGTCAGGTTTTAGAAAATTGTACTCTACGGATGCAGTTTTGGTACATCATTTTGATCATATATGATTTAAGACATCCAAAGGTTTCTAAACTGGAATGATCATGCTCGACTTACAAAAAGTTCTCAACATGGGGAATCACCATGTAAAAAATTGTTAGGACTAGGAGGCTGTTAAAAGGATTAAATCATACCTCACAAGTTACCACTGTTAACAGTACAGAATCTGACCATGACAGTATCATGTGGTGTACATTTGGACAGCACATTAGGATATCCTCATGTTTTTGTTACATGAATTATATGCTGACTGGCATAGCTCTGATTGTAAGCTGTTATTATATGCAGATCACAGTTCTATCATGTTGTCACTTAAGGATCCTGATAACATTTCTGAATTGAAAGGGAAAGAACTAGAATTCTGCAATCTTACATTTGGCTAATATTGAATGCTTCCCTATTTGGCTCAAGTGAAATTTAAAATATTTTTTGCTAATTCAAAATAACCTGTAATGGCCACACAATCAGTTCTCAGAAGTGTATTATATATTTAGGTCTTTGTGTAGATTGCTTGCACTCTGGTGAATGCATAGTAAAAAATATACTAAAAGAAACTAAATCCTATTGTCAATTATTAGGTGAAAGTTTCTTTTAAATAATGTCAGTGTTTATCACTGAAAACTAGAAAAACATTATGATTTACACATATACAGTGTAATTATGACATCCTGTTCATCAGGATTGGATGGAATTGGTTAAAATCATGAAAACGAACATCAAATAGCACAGAATAAATGAAAGATTTATATGTAACCTTAAACACAAAACTAATTTATCTTTTATTAAAAAATTTTTATGATGACTGCCCATCTTATGCGAGCCATAGATTTGTGAAAATTAGTGTCATCATTTTTCACCAGGAGTAGTAAAATTTAATTATGTTATATCATGTGTTAATTGTATAGCTTTGACATATTTTTATAACACCATAAACAATTGGAACCTATTATGAGTTTATCAAAAACATTTCAAATACAGATGATTTCAAATAATTACTCTGGAAATTGTGAACACATTCAATACTATTGGTACATCAGAGCATTCAAGACTATTGCAATTCATTTGGAACATTTTGTACTTTTGGACTCATGATAGTATATTTAGGATTATTTGCAATTGAATTCACATTACTGAAGTGTCTCTTACATTTTCACTTTGTAACTTAGATAAATAAATTATTTGTTGATTTTACTAAACTTTTTGGTTAGGCTTCATTCTGTTACATAGTTTAAGACTTTGAGACAGATGACATGCAATTAATACCTTTTGGAAGAAAGTATTATATGGCTCATATTTCATGGCCAACTGCTCTCATACCTGGATGTTAGGCAGATATCAGCCAGGGAAGCAGCCCTAGGTCCACTTGGTTTCCATGGTGAGTTTTATCCCATTTGCCAACAGCACTACAGTACCAAGAGGTCTTATGTGTTTTACTATTTATTATTCTACAGGCAAGTCAGAACTGAAAGAATGGAGTGGGAGGGCAAGGGATTAGAGAAGCCTCTTGATAACCAACATGAAGATCAAGGTGTTGATCAAGATGTTATTTATCAAAGAGTTGACCACAAACTGAATGTCCGCAGTTTGATACTGTCTTGTATTCAGCCAGCTTTGGCCATGGTCAAGGACAAAGAAGAAATCACTGACAGGTCAACACGGAGAATTGAGCTGATGCTTTATTTGCTACATCAAAACCCCATTGATGGTTAGTATTTGAATGAATTCTTGCTCTCATGATATATTTATGGAATTATTTTATTACTGCACTTTAATTTAAGGGCTAAGAATAACTGAACTTGATTTTCATAGTCTGTTGTTCATGTTGTTGAAATTGTGGTTGTTAAATTCTTAAACCTTTTATATTTTGTACATAAAAGCCACAACAGGACTTTGAATCAAATTGTGGATGTTACATTCTTATCCTTTGACATCTTGTAACCAAAAGCTACAGGGGAACTTAAATTAAATTGCTATGTGACGAAAACAATAGACTTGGTGTGAAGACTGTTAAATACACTGGAATTATACAAATTTGGATACTGAGCATGCCACATAGGAGACAAAAGTCATATGCTTAAATCAAGAATATTGACTTTACAATTTCACCCAGTTATATACATTGATTTCCAGCTGTAAATATGTTGTACTTCAGGATTATTTTTTAAATGTTGTTGGCACTGCCTCTTTGTCAGTACCAATCAAGTCCAATTCAAAATAACATCCTAAGTTAAAGGGCCAGATATGTGAGAGTGCTAATTATGGTGGGCAATCTAGTAACTAATGTAACATTTTTATAATGAATGTAAATCTTGGCACAGTATGAAGATTGGAGACCCTTAATTATTTTCAACAATAATTATGCTATTTTAAAGAAGGAAGATGAAGTCATAGTAATTGTTTGCACATACTGTAAGTTTGGAACAGGTGAGACTTGTTGATTGGTGTGTTTTATTGATCAGTTAATGTATCTGGCTAGAAGACCCAAAGGATTCAAACATCAATTTAGATTGATTGATCAGTCATTTTTATTTTCTTGTTTAAGGAACGTACAAAGAGTTTACATGATTAAGCCTCCTGGAAAACCATAACATTTTGTACAACTTTCATTAAACTTTGATGTTATCTTTTCCTAGATTTACCCACATTCCTGCAAGGTCTGAGCTGCCATATTGCTTCTCTTCTGAAAGAGAAGGAGAAAAAATATTCCTACAAAGCAGACAGTTGGTTGTCTAGTGAGGCTGCCAGACCTGAAAACATCAACAAGGCTGGCACTTTTAGGTAATTATGACATCTTTCCTTATGTTGCATATAACAATTTTAACATTGAATAATGAAGCTTATCCCTCACTATAAATCACATCAGTATGCTATTCACTCCCTTATAATGAGGTATGGTTATGGATCTCATTAAAGTGTTTGCATATTACTATTTTTGCTTGAATTCTTTCACTCAGGTTTACTTCTTGCCTAATGAGAATCAGTTATCATGTGATTTCATATTTATTGCTGTATTGATTGTTGCTTAGATCTCTGTGACATGTTTTGTGCTGTATTAATTGCTACAGAGATGTATGACATTATATACTATATTTATTGTTATGTGGATTTATGACAGATTATGAACTTTATTGTTACACTGATCTATGACAGATTATTAACTTTTGTTTCATAGTTCTCTCTGAGATGTTATGTACTTTATTGTTACAGAGATCTGTTTGACATATTATATACTGTATTAATTCCCACATAGATCTCTATGACAGGTTATATATTATACTGTCATATAGATCTATGACAGATTATGTACTACTAATTGTTATATATCTCTATGTGAAGTATTATATACTGTATTGTTACATAATAATATTGTATAGATCTCTGTGAGATATTATGTACTGTATTAATTGTTACACAGATCTCTATAACCTGATTTATACTGTACTAATTGTCATATAGATCTCTATGAGATATTATGATCTGTATTAATTGTTACACAGATCTATGACAGATTATGTTCTGTACTAACTGTTACATAGACCTATGACATATTATGTGATTTACTAATTGTTATATAGGTCTCTGTGAGATATTATGTACTGTATTGTTACATTTATCTGGGACAGATTATGTACTGTATTTACTATATTGTTACATAGATCTCTATAACATGATATGTACTGTACTAATTGTTGTACAGATCTCTATGAGATACTAAGTACTGTATTAATTGTTACATATATTTTTATGGCATATATTGTACTTTTCCCTTGATTGGTGCACCCTAGTGTTTAATAGAATCCTTCAAATGAATCGATGTAGGGTGGAAAAATTCCACTTGAGGGCCAGAATTTTGTGCTTGACATGATGCTTTGATGAGCTTCTGATGCAAACTTCTGATCCTGACAGTAGAATTTTCCTATCCAACACCATATGAAGGATTATGTTTCTCTCATTCCTGAATGAAAAGTTGAGGGTCAAGTCAAAATGCAGTATGTGAGCACTGATGCAACTTTAAAACAGTAAGTCATCCATTAAAAATTTCCACACCATAAGATAGGGCTTCAAAGGTTAGGTTTACACTCAAGAATTTAGTGAAAACTTTAAAGGATTCAAAGAACAGTGGTCAAGACTATCCAGGAAATGCCAATACACGACAATAGTGTCATGTACTGAGGATAGCTTGTACAATGATGCAAATGTGAACACATAAAAATAAGGTCCAATCTCATCACGAAGAGTCAAAGAGACAGACAAGATTAATGATATATTCATTAATTCAGCAATGATCTAAAATCAATTTTTGTTTCATAAATAATAAGAAGATGAATACAATATAATTGGCTTTTTAAACTTAAAATCATACTTA
This sequence comes from Megalonaias nervosa, assembly GCA_016617855.1. Classification (NCBI taxonomy): domain Eukaryota; kingdom Metazoa; phylum Mollusca; class Bivalvia; order Unionida; family Unionidae; genus Megalonaias; species Megalonaias nervosa. Next base: position 76,064 of record JAECUM010004932.1, read on the forward strand.
AGATAATGTAGCTAGGTTGATCAGTAAAGCATGTTTCTTAGATGCTAATTTCAACCACTATTTATTTGAGGATCTAAATGTGCTGCAATTGATGTTTTTCTTGATTATTATGAAAAAATGCTTATGTGATGATGAAAATCAGGGAGTTTAGCTGCAAAATGAAAACCTCAGTCCCATGATGAAATATATAGATATTCTCCATTGTTTTTCTACACTTGGAAACATGATTATGAACTTGTTGGAGTGTTAGGATAAAAACCCATCTCTCACTTAACAGAAACAGTTTTGCCAATTTTTTTTCATGTTAGTGATTACCATATCTCCCACTTAGAAACAAATATAATTACCAGAGTTTAGTATAGGAGAAATACTGTATGACAGTGTTCCCTTTTCATAATACTGTTCAAGAAAACCATCATAATTCCTATCACCATTCAGTGTTTTTCTTTTCTTTCCAGACGAGCTTGCATCCAGTATCTTGAATTCAAAATCTCCCCAATACTTGCTGGAATCATTGCCCACATTGATACAAACCATAATCTGGATATTATTCATAATTTTCTCACCTCTGGTGACTGGAAAGCCAGGTTATGGCTTCAGATTCTCAACACCCCAGGTGCCATTCAACTACAGTACTCTGACCTTCAGTCTCCTACTAGGCAACAGGAGTTGAACGAGGTTGTTGTCAAGACAACAGGGTGTGAAGGTCAGATGTTTACTGCTGTGATGCCCTTCTCCTGGTTGATTTATGAGCAGATAGATGGCATCTGGAGAACTGCCCAAGAAAATCAGGAGGAGGAAGAAGTAAGAAAATTGTAGGATATTCCTACACCATATCTGGTGCTCTTTTCAATGTCTTCACTGCTTATGTATTGAGGGTCATAATTTGATTGGTTTTCTTCCCAGCTGTCTGTCATTTAGGGACCAGGGATGAGAACAATATTCTAGGAATTGATAATCAAAAGTTTGTGATCATTGTTATTTTAATGGGCATTTCTTTCAACAAAAATGTAGTATTCTTTGTTTCTTTTCTTCCAATATTCTCAGTTCCCTAAAATGTAACATTCTGGTTTTCAATGCTCTTCATAGGCAATTGATCTAACTGCAATAAAATTGTGTAATATTAAAGTATATATTCCTTGAATTCATAAATTTGAAATGGACACACTGGGAAAAATGAATATCACAAGGTAAATGACTAAAAACATTTCTATGACAGTGGAAAAAGTGGAAGTTCGATCACTTGTTGTCTGCTTTTGAAACAAAATTACTACATACCACTGAAATTAGCTCCATTGCATGTCACTTACAAAATAAGTTCAATGTAGATTGTACACTGAAACAATCTTAACTATTGAGGGATGTTATTAATTTCAAACAGTTAGGAGAATTTTCCACATTAATCCAGAACTGCTGATCTTGCAATCATGGTAATGTTGTATATTAAGTTGACCAACAGTCCCTAGGAAGTATTGCAAGGACTGAGAGCTATCTAAATTTACATCGGACTGGTGGACTAGGTAAATTATTATTAAGGACTCAGGTAAGTATTTTATGAGACAAAAAGCTTTAATAAAATGTTAGTCTTCCTTTTCATGCTTTTAGAATATGCTTAATATGTTACAGGTTCATGATTATAAATTTGGGTGGGTGGGTGGCAGTACAAGTTTGTCTGATAAATGGCTTATAGACTTTAGAATCAGTCTTCCACCTTTCTGGTTTGCTATCATGATAACCACTTTATTGTTCTACCATCTATTTATCCATCCATGTGACCCTCATTCCATCTGTCTAATGTTGGCTAATAGGCATTATTATGTCTGTAAAACTGCTCACTATAGACAAAAGAAGTTTTGTAGGGTTGATCATTGTTGTGTAAATATGACCTCATTAGATTTTGACACTCTCTTTTTTACTCTGAATTTTGTATCTACCTTCTCTTCAAGAAAAATGGCAGACCTAATATTTTCATTTTCTTATATTAGTTCATCCATCCATCTGTCTGTTACACTTGTTATTCAACAACTTGAGTGGTGCCACCATTTGAGAATCAATCCTCCACTTTTCAGATTTACTATAGTGTTAACTGATTTATTGTTGTTGTTGTTGTTGTTGTAGGGTTTAACGCCATTTTTCAGCACAAGATAGGCTATGCATGGCAGCCAGTATAAATGGTGGAGGAAGAACCCAGGAAAACCCCAGAAAGAACCACCGACCCACGAGAAGCTACTGGCAAGCTTTCTCACATATCCACATTGGCCAAACCCAAGACTCAAACCCACGCAGACAGAGGTGAGATCGCAGTGTCTGTAACGGTGAGCGCTTTAGACCACTCCGCCACTTGGGGCCCTAACTGATTTATTGTTATACCAGCTACTTGCCCATCCATTTATCCACCTGTCTGTCCCTTGATCAGTTCTTATATCTGTTCATAGCTAAGAGGCATAATATCTCTGAAACCACTCACTATAGCCAAATAAAGTTTTGTAGGGTTGATCATTGTTGTGTAAAGATGAATTTTTAGATTTTCACTTTTTGTTTTTAAGTCAGAATTGTTTAACTACCTTCTTTTCATGAAAAGTGGCAGACATAGTATTTTAATTTCCTTCTCTCAGTTCATCCATCCATCACTTTTTCCATCTCAATAATAAGAATGCCACCAGAGATTTGTGATGAAACTTGCTATACTTTCACATTATTAGTAGATGTGTCATGTACCACATTAGAGGTCTTGGGTTCAATGTCGAGGTAATGGTTCAGTATTTTCTAGTTTTTCATTACACGTTCCCTTCCACTCTACAACTTTAAAGCTCTTTGAGAATAAAGAATGAAATTTATTATACTTACACAACATCATTAGAAGATGTGTTGCATGCCACAGTAGGGCTTCTGTCTTCAGGGTTAATTTAACAGTTTAGTACTTGAAGTTTTCAGTTGCACTTCACTTGCTGCTGTATAAATTGAAGCTGTTTGAGATTTAGGGATGAAACGTGGTATAGAAATACATTATCATGGGACATTATGTAGCATTCCACACCGAGGGGGGGTCATATCTTGAAGGTCAAGGTCACAGCTGAATATTTTTTTTGTTTTCTCTCACACTTTCTCTTCCAGTCTGTAACTTTAGAGACATTTTCGAGTTTGATGAAACTTGGTATACATATATACTGGCACAAGAAGATGTGTTACCTTCCATGTGTGGGGTGAAGGTCACTTGTTAACAAATTTAGTCTTCTCTTATTTTTGCTTTATATCTGAAAACTATTTGAGGGACAGGTGATGAACTATGTTACACTCACAGTGTGTTCATTAATTTTTCAAGCACAAGGGTTTTCCACAAAAGTTGGATTTTTAAAAAAAAATTTTGGTCTTCAAAAACAATTATTGATTTACTGAATATAGGCAGGTACTAGCAGCAAAGTTACCAGAGTAAATTACCGAACCCCAACACCCAGTGACACCACTGCACTCATGCTGTTCTGTTTTATGGCATTTCATGTATCACAAAGTTTTTATATTTATGGTGAAAGTCAAAGAATATTTTCTTGAACACTCTTCTGCAGTTGTATTTTTCTGTATGTGGGCTTGGGATGTAGAATAGACCCAAATCACCCTCATGCATGCATAAGAGGCAGCTAGTGGAGACAGACTGTTGACTGTGAGTTGTGTCCTATGTTGGATGAGGAGAATATGTTAGTTAAGCAGAGGAGAGATGTTGTTGCCACTCCAATGCAAAACACTAGTTCAGCCTCAGATTCAGCCAAATGTGTTGTTGTAAGTCGTAAGTCTGATCATTAGTAATGCCAAGTTTTAAAAGCTTTGTTAATGACAGATTAAGTTTCACTGATAACCAAACTTTTAAAAGCTTCTTTAGAAAATGCACTTTATTGATGATGATTCTCAAAGCGATTATAAAATGAGTATTCAGCACTTAAACAGCTCAGTCACCACCAACCTCCCCCCAGCAGTTTTGCCCAGCAGTGATGGCATCACTTTCATTTTTCAGAGGTCCTCGGTAACTTGCGCCCTTGCTTACAGTGTGGTCTATGTTTTTGGACCCCATTGTGTACAAGTTGTGGAGGGAGAGGTGTACTTAAGTGTATCAACTTGTATAGTCGTAGCATAAACACAGTAAGTCAGCATAAATCACTTCCCCCTTGTTGGGGTCCAATGCAGGTGATTAATGTTCCTCCATTTTATGAAAAAACACATGACAGACAGTCAGTAGTTGGAAACCTTGTCCAAAATGTATGAGGAACAAATTGATCAGAGCTTCAGCTGAAGAAACTGTTCCAAGTCAAGGCAATTGGCCATGCTTTCTTATCACTGAATTGACTGATAAGTACCAGATAGTAACAAAGCTCTTGCTATCTGTCATTGCAAAAGCCTTCTGGGCAGAAAGTTGATTCACATCATCAAGAAACTCTGCTTGGGTCAATTACATTTTGAATGCAGTCATAAAGCCCACTCAGATAATCTGCTTTGATCTAAAAATTTGTGGAGATGCCAGTCAGTGTATCTCCTCATAAATCTTTGAACTTGTTTCAAGTTGTAGTGTTGTCTAGGAATTTACAATAGACAACTGTGAGTCTGAGATGGTGGAAAGCAAAAGATCTCAGAACATCTCTCAAGTAAAATGAATGAACATTCATCAAAATGGCAAGTTGATTCCCTACACTTCCATATTGACATCATCTTCACTAGCCAAGGTTCTGGTATGTTAACCTATCACACCTTGGTGGATCGATCCAATATTTCATTGTTTTGCACTAGTGACATCTATTGGGTTTCATGTGTTGCCTCCCTTAGTATGTTATGCAAAATAACCAAAAGCATGTAACAGCAGTGCATTGTACATAGGCTGAAAATGATGGAGGCAGTTGACTTCAAAAGGATATCAGAGAGAAGCCATTACAGGTGTATTTGTGGGAAAGTATGTATCTGTACAAACAGGGACTGTCAAAGGAAAATCACTTATTTATGAGTCTGTTCTAGTTGTATGCTCCCATTATCTCGATCATGGAAGAACAGCGTTCAGATTTGAACAACTTTTGATTTTGATTGGATGTAGTGGTTGCATCCAGTGAAATTCAGAGACCTGAAGCACTGAAATATCTGATTGATCGACCAAGGTGCAGATAAGTTAACATATTGGAACCTTGGCTAGCAAAGTTGTATTGACATTTGACTGCACCACTTTGCCAGTATAAATCAAAGCTAGATGCTTAAACATCTCAGCAGACTCTTGCATCACAACTCCATTGTGGCTCTTAACTGCCAGAAATATGGTCACCACAAAGGTGCCTGTAAGAGAAAACTAGTTTGCCCCAGATGTAAATAGAAGGGCAAAGATGAAATGTCATGTGTCCAGAAAAAATCTCATGCTAATTGCTAGGCCAACACTTCTTTTACTCCAGTAGAAGCATAAGAAGGTAATACCAGGCCAGAGCTTTCTTGAAAACAGAAATTTTGTGGAATCCATAACTCTAACACTGCCAGCCAGCAAATATTACATGAGTGTTACTAAAGTTGAGAAGAAACCATCCTCAAATTCTGTTTGTAAAATTTTGGAATATTGAACCCATAATTGGAGAGTGGCTTCCTTCATACAGATCAAACCATAGAGATGAGGTGAAAATGTGCCAATCACATATAGGACATGCATACCTGACAAATCCATATATCTTGAATGTTGAACCTCAAACCAGGGTGCCAGTGTCCATTGACAGTAGAACAAATTCTTATCTAGTGTATCTATTTCCATTCTGTCAGACAGAAGTTTTTATGTGAACTCAATTAATTTGTATAGCTATAAGTTTTCTTTTACTTTAAATGTATTGAAACATTGGTGCTACATTACGGACATAAGTACTTTTTTAAAAATTAAATTTGAATAGATCTTAATTCTTGTGCAGTGAGAATGCTGTGATATGTGAAATTTTGATGACATTTTCATGGAACATTCCCAGTAAATAGACTGGAGTAAAATGCTTATACATCACCCCTCAACTACCTTTAAGTTGCTGATGTAAGTATTACCAATAAGTCACATCACCTTTCCTCTGGTCTTTCCAGTGAACTGTAGTAGGCTTCCAATGATCTATTTTTGTTGCATTGTCTTAATTATGAAGTTTATAATGGAATAATGAAGCTGTTGCGTGATCTCTCTCCTTATTCAAATGCAGAATATTACAGGTTTGTTATTCCCACCCCACTCATGGTCTTTTCTTATTTTAGAAAGTTTAATTTTGTGATTAATATAAAATTCATCTGGATTTGTTAAACAGAAAATTATGTTTACTCTTCTAGTGCACATGAAAATGGACAGAGTTGTGGGCCTTGTAAAGGAGTCCAGACTTGGACAACTGATTGAGACTCTAGAGAGTAGTGTTTCTTCGGAAGATGTCTGCCATCTGTATTCCGAAGATTTCACCTACATGGTCTATCATGCCCAGTCAGCAGTTGAACATGAGGCGAGTATTCCACCATGTTAAGTACAGGGTTTGTGTATACAGAAGTCAGTTCTAAAGGCAGTTGGCAGTTTCTGAATGAGTTTGTCTGTTGAGGAATATTTTATTTGGTACAGATTCTGACACAGTTGCAAGGAAGGTTTCCATTTTTATACCTCTTTTTCCTTGACTAAAGAGTAGTTTTCACTTGCCTGTTAGAAAATACATTTTGTCAATATTGTCAAATCAACATTTCTGAGTAAACATGAAAGTATTAATTTAGAGTCCACACATTTCTAGGGCCTGATGCCTCTATAAACTATTGTGAAATACAATTTTTCTATGAGAAAAGCTAATATTTTGCATGTTTTGTTTGTAGCATGTCTTATATCTCAACTGTAAGATTTGCAAATATATGATTATGCATTCTTTAATAAATACAGCCAACTGTTTTTTCTTGAAAATTTCACAACAGTAATTGAAAAATATTTGCAGTATTTTGCAACTGTTTGTTGGCTGCATCAGAAAATGTGTGAAAATAAATTTTCAAAATAAGTTTAACATTTCAAAATGGCCTTTAATAGGACTGTTTACATATTTGTATGGAATTTGGACATAAAAGAATTGGTAGGAAATGACCTACCTTTCAATACATAGTTAAAAGTTTGATGTTATTTACACATTTTTGCAGTAAATTCCATTGTTAAATGAAATAAGAAGATTTAACTTAGATTTGACTCATCTTGGGCCAGATTTAAATGTTGCTTAATGCATGGTTGTTTCAGTTGTAGTTAGAAAGAAATAAACAAACCAGCTCTTGTATCCTTAAAATGGTATCCCTTTCATGTACATAATAGATTTGTTTGTTGTTGCTGAATATTCTATCCGGTGGTTGGAACCACCAGCCATTGGCGCAGAACAAGGCATTCCTATTGTCTGCAACTGCACACTATCTTGACTGGTTCTTGATGATGGACATGAAGATGTATCCCAGTGTCTATCTGCAAAAGTGACTTGCAGAGTACTCACTGGTGTCTGACAGGCAGAAATGCTGAGCTTAGCCTCATCCAGCTTAGGGGGCATGTCTGTCTGTAATGATGTCATCACCATGTGACAGAAACTCTGCCTGCCGCTGCAAGTTGGCAGCAGTTCCACTATTTGATCTCAGCAACTGGATTGTCTATTTTGTGTACACCCTGGCAGATCTGAATCCAGAGTTTGCGTCTGACTGACATCTTGAGTTCACTTCAGATTTTCATGTAAATCCAAATAAGTTAAGCTTTCACTAGAGAAGCTGGTATAATAATATTAATCTCACAAATTTTGTAAGCAATATTCTCAATAACCAGTGTGTTAATGGCTGAGCATCCATTGTTTTCTGTTATTGGCCAATTTACAACCATGGTACCCATGAGTAGGGGAAAGCTGATGTGGTTAATCCATGATATAAAAGAAGCAACAAAACAGCTAGTCGCAGAGTCTAGCAAAACATCAGAATCTGTGAAGTGAATATTAAGTAACACAACATAAATTCTACTTCAGAGAATCCGGCAAACTCCTCCTGTTGAAGTGCTGTAATCTAGATGAATTATAGTTCATGACATGGAAATTCAGCAATATATCAACATGTTACCATAATAGCTAATGTAAAAGTCCTGAAAGACTGTCAGGCTCTGATAAAGCAGAAAATCTTGAACAAAGGATAAGAAAATAATGAGCAAGCAAAATCTGTCCACTCTCTACACTAATCATTGATACATGAATGACTGCTACCTGATAACCTCAGCACACCTCCACCCCCATCTCTGATTCTCCTACCTGGTAGGGAAGATAATAGATTAATCATGTGCTCTATACAGGTAAATGCTTAGCTCAGTTGTTTTCAAGGCTAGATGTGCACTTTAATGGTATTGGTCCAGTTCATTGCTTTTGCAATGGTCCTGGATTTTAATACACGTGCATCAACATTTATATTTGTCTCAAATCAAGAAAAGTGTAGCTTATTTTTTTCAGTCTGAAATAAGTGAATGTTTTTCCTTTTCTCAGTAAATAATCTTTGTTGTAATACAATATATAATTGTGTAATTAACAGAAAGTTAATAATTTTATCAGACCAATGTAAAGCTAAGATGTTTTTCATCAACCTGTGTGAAAATTCATCAAAATTAAGTCCCTTTATGCTGAATGCTTTTTCTTGGAAATGTTATTTCTAAAGTCTGGTGGGAATCAAGATCTGTTTAAGTAAATGATCTTGATGGGCTTGCATACCTGTTCATGTTCTGTTGACCTTTTGATTAAGCAATTAAATTAGAGGAGGATTATTACAGAATGTGAAAGATGGTGTTAATTGCCCTTCAGTACCATCTGTAAAAATCTGTCATTAACATTCCTTGAAATGCTTCATGTGACTGGCTTAGATAAAGTCACTAAATCATTACCTTTAATGAATGGTATTATATTAATTATTTTGTTTTAAAAAAGCAGTTTTAAGAAGGCAAGACTTTTTCTATCTCCAAAGAAACAGAAGCAAGCAGATACTATAACAAAAGCAATAAATACAAAATCAGAATGCATTTTGGAAACATTGAACAAAATACCATGAAAATATAGATGAAGTGCAGAGTTAATTCAAAATACATTTCAAAGGAAAAATTAACTGCACAGTCTGGATATATTTCATTCCAACCTAATTTGTTTTAGCTGGTGCACAATGCCATAATGCAGACATCAGCCATGTTGCTGGAGGATAACACCCCTAACATCTTAGCCCGACTTGTCTGGATCCATGAGAGCCACAGCAAGATTGTTCAACATCTTCGGTACTTCCAGACCATTAATCAAGTGTGGCCTGAGTGTGCTGCAGCTATAAGGACTATGCAAGTGGAGAAACCAGATCATTTTCTGCTGGCTTCAGATCAGTTTGTAAGTGTAAAACAGTATCAGTAAGTAATAAATGTGACAAACACAGAATTTCTCATCCAGTCATTTCCTTGAGATCACTCCAACTAGATATAATACAAAACTAATAATAAGCCAATGTCAAAAAACAAGGAGAGAATCAAGAAGTAAAAATATCATGTAATTACATTCATAAGAGAGTCAGTGATTTTCAAATTTTCATGCCCTGCTGTACCTACATAGAGTGTATGTGTTAGCTCTGTAGGGTGTATATGGTGTTAGCTCTGAAGGGTGTATATGGTGTTAGCTCTGGAGGGTGTATATGGTGTTAGCTCTGGAGGGTGTATATGGTGTTAGCTCTGGAGGGTGTATATGGTGTTAGCTCTGGAGGGTGTATATGGTGTTAGCTCTGGAGGGTGTATATGGTGTTAGCTCTGGAGGGTGTATATTGTGTTACCTCTCCATCTTTCATTGTCATGTTGCATTCCTAACAAATGGAATTTCTGCTCGATACTTTTGAAGGAACTAATGGACTGAACTCAATTATGGTATGATGCTTTACATTAAAAAGACTTAGGTCATGTGCAGAATTTACCATTGTTTATATAAGTGAGCTCATGGTATGGCCCTGCATTTATTGTGCATCATCAATCGAATGTTGTCTGTTGACCATCTATCAACACATGCTTATGAACAGTCCAGAGAGTTCATTTCTGAACAGATTTTGATCACACTAGGTAAATAGACATTTATCTTCAGTATCTCAGCTGGGTTCAGTTATGAGTGACATCCATACATATTAATAATTTAAAAGTAATATTGGATCTGATTATTACCTGAGCTTATTTTATTTTGAAGGATTTATCTTGCTATAGTTTTGTGTAATTCATTGTTTAGTTCACTTGGTCATAAGGCCAACTGAGATTATGATATGGTCCTGTGCCTCTCACACATCATTTGTTGTCTGTCATGTGTCTGTAGACATTTTCTTGTTACCATTCAGATTTCTAATCTAGTTTCAGTCAGACTTGGAATACATGTTTACATCATCAAAATCAATGCATACACATGAGGTGAGTACCAGATTGGCTAACCTTGTTACCACTCAAATTGATATATTTCTGATTTTGTTCAAACTTGGAGTATATGTTTATATCATTAAGATCTCAGATGAGTTTGATAATAAGTGAGATCCATGAAAATATTACATCTCATCTTGTAACAACTGTGAAAGCAATATTTTTGCTTTGATTTGGATCAAACTTGGAATATAGGATCTCATACAAGTTTAATGATGAGCAAGATCCACATATACTTATCAAATGATCTTTCTGATTCATGAAGCTTGTTATCTCTCTGGAAGCCATATTTCTGATCCAGAAACTATACTGGCTTCATTTCTGAACAGATTCTGATCACTCTTGGCGAACATGTTAATATCATTGTGATCTGAGATGAGTTCAGTTATGAATGACATTCATATATGATTCATTATTCAGTCATTTATGTATATGATTGACTGTGGTTGTGAACACTCTAGAGCTTTCATAGCACTTGGTGTAAAGGTTTATATCATTAAGATCTCATATTAGTTCAGTTTTGGGCAACATCCATGCATATTAATGAGGTGATCTTGCATGTGATTGGTAGAGCTTGTTACTACCCACTACCCTAGATGTGCAGTTTCTTACAAAACTTTTCTTCAGACTTGGTGTGTAAGCTATGTCATAAAAATATATGACATGTTTTATAATTGGCAAGATCCATGAATATCAGTGAGGTGTTCTGCATGTGATTGGCTGAGCTTCTTAAAATCTGAAACAATTTTGATTACACATGGTATATAGGCTTATATTATGAAAATCTTTGATGAATTTGAGTAGGAGCAACATAAAAGTGTATTAATGACATGATTTTGCATCAGATCAGCATTTATGACATTTTATAATGAGCAAGATTTAGGCATATCTCTGAGTTGTTCTTGCATGTGATTGACTGACCTTGTTAGAACTTTGGAACTTTAATTTCTGAACAGATTTTCATCATACTGAGCATATAAGTTATATCATCAAGATCTGTTACATCTATTCATAATATTAGGTAACTTTGCATCTGATTTGAAAAGCTTGTTGCCACTCTTGTACCCATATTTCTGATCAGATTTTGATCAAGCTTGGTAGGTATGTAACCTTATATAATGAAGATCTGAAAAATAAGCAGAATCTAGCTTTGTAATGAGGTGATCTTGCATCTGACTGGCCAAGCTTGTAACCATTCTAGAATAAAATGTATTTTCTTTTACAAGAATGTTATCAAACTTGATATATTTGCATATATAATTAATATTTTGGATAACGTGATCTGTTTATGGAGGAAAGCCAGTAATTTATATTAATATGGTAATTTGATTAATTTACTTTTTAGCACTTGAAGGGCAAAGTTTTTAATGAGGTATCAGTCATATCTGGGATGTAAACTTCACATCCTCAGAATCTGACAGGGGTGAGATTATGAGCAATTGTGTATGTGTTATTGCAGTTATCCAGCATCTAATTGACAGAGCTTTGCACTCTAGAGGCTTCATTTCTGAACAGATGTTATCAAACATGACATACAGTCTTGAATCATTAAGATCTCGGACAAGTTTTATAATTTGCAAGATCTACACATATTAATGAGATCATCTTGGAGCTTATTACCACTTTATATGCCATATTTCTGATAAGATTTTGATATTTTGAATAAACTAAAAATGTCATTAAGGTCTCAGGTGAGTTCAATAATGGATAGCATCCACACCAGAGATTACAAAATGACAAGGTTCACTGGTCATGTTCAGATGAACAGCTGAAATGACCAGTTGCCAACACAAAATGTCAGATATTGGTCATAAGATGTCCATAATTATTTCATACAGTTGTTTTGTAATTATGTTTTCCATACTTTTTAAACACCCTACATTCACTAACCATAAGAAAGTGCAGTGTGAAAGCCTATCTCCTAATCTCTAGACATTGTAAAATCAGGAATTGAAGAACTGTACCCAGGACATATTTTTTTGTGATGACACACTTACATTCTACAGCCACCACTGACACACTTTGTTCTCATGCTGAATAATATAATACATACACACAACAAAAAAATAATCCAGAGAAACATCACATTCAACAGTGGCTGAATAATGGTTATTCGCAATGCAGGGGTTCCTCCAGTGATGTTACGAAGGCTCAAGTCACGGAAACTACCAAAGTTGTACATGATCTATGGGGAATATCTTGATGTTTACAATGGAACTTACATATCTTGTTAACTGTCAATCACATTGAGTCATAATTTTCTGACATTTTATAAATCATCTTACTGAATAATTTAGAGGTATTTGATATGGGGTTCTTGAGTTGTTAGTTGTCGAGATCTTACCCCAGATAATCAGACCCACCCACTTTCATTCCAGTACATTCACTATATTATTATGATGTGATTTTAAAGGCAACTTGATAGTGACTACACTTCAGCTAAATTTGGTTGTCTTGGATTATCATTTCAGCTCAAGTAGAATTGGTGCTAGGCTGATCCCAGCTCAATGTAAAAGACTGATTCCCAATCGGTGCTAGGCTGATCCCAGCATTACAATGTATTCTGGGCTGATCCCAGATCAAGTAGAATTGGTGCTAGGCTGATCCCAGCTCAAGTAAAATCTGTTCTGGGCTGATCCCAGCATACAAGTATATTCTGGGCTGATCCCATCTTCAAGTAAATCTATGCTAGGCTGATCCTAGCTCAAGGACAATTGGTGCTAGGCTGATCCCAACATTAAAGTATAATCTGGGCTGATCCCAGCTTCCGTGGACTGTGCTGGGTTGATCCCAGCATTCAAGTGTATTCTGGGCTGATCCCAGTCCATAAGAAAAGTTTGATGTAGAGACTAAAAATTCATTGTCTGTACCTTTGAAAAGCCAGAGAAGTGAAACTCTACATTCATTGTCTGTACCTTTGAAAAACCAGAGAAGTGACTGGTCACATGGTACTCTATATGATGATGCAATGTTACGTAAGATTATCTAATTTGGTTGGCTCTTTGAATTCTGCTGCCAATGCCAGCCAATAGGAATAGTTCTGCTCATGCCCCCCCCCCCAATGATTTTTCAACAAGCCCCATGAAGACAGCAAGAGGTTAATAACAGTCTCTTGCATAACTCCCAGGTCTGCCTCTCAGTTTCAAGGTACATGTACAACACCCCTATCCAAGTATTAGCCATTGACTAAGCCTTATAACTGACATTACATCATTTTACCACACCACCAGTCCTCCCTCAATGGTCATTATCAGACAAACCCCATTGCAACACTAGCAATGTGTAGCTACAATAACTCAAGATCATCAAGTTGTGCATAAACTAATATTTAATAAATTATCATTTTCTGATATTTTATAAATCATCATACTGAATAATTTAGAGGTATTTGATATGGGGTTCTTGAGTTGTTAGTTGTTGAGATCTTACCCCAGGTAATCAGACCCACCCACTTTTTCATTCCAGAACATTCACTCTGTTATTATTATTATGTGATTTTAAAGGCAACTTGATAGTGACTACATCTCAGCTAAATTTGGTTGTTTTGGATTATCATTTAGTGCAGTTATATCCCCAGGGTGTTGGGCCCCCTGCAGACTGAGAGATGTAGGATAGGCCCTATGTGCACTCCCGCATGTCGTAAGAAGTGACTAGTGATGGAGCCAACCTGTATGCCCAGGATGCATTCCATAATGATATTCCAGCTGAGCAGGTTCTGGACTTCTTAAAAAAGTGCAATTTTTTATATCAAAATTGAAATTGTATTTTAAAGATTTTACCTTTTTGTTTTATTGGACTTTTTTGGGATTCCTAAATTTACTTGCACTGTATAGCCAGGATTGTGCTGATGTGCCATTTAACTTTACCCATACATAGTCATTGTTGGACACACCATTTTTTTCATTTCTTTAACCAAATTTCATGACAACTTGATAGTGTTAGGGCATTGGCTAAGTTGTTGTTTATCAGCATTCTACATCAGCTTTTAGCACAGTTATTGACTCAGGATGTCAGACCCCCACACTTTCATTTCTGCACAATTACTGTTATTTAATAATTGGACATCACCATATTAGGTATACAGCTTGATGAGATGTTGGGAGAATTCAGTTGATTGCATTGTCTGTCATTTAACAGTTACAGTCCCACATTATCAGACCTACTCACCAATGAATCCCACATTGGATTTCAAACAAATTTAGTAGGCAGTTTGACATGGATGAGATTTCAGTCGAGTTTTATCGTAAATTCTTCCCATGTTCAGAATGCAATATAGCAATTATGGCCTCATAACTCCCATCATAATGTATCTTATTGGATTTCAACCATTTTGAGGTGTAATTAAGTTTATGTTGATGATGCTTTGGCCAAATTTAATTTTTGGTTTTCAGATTGCTTCTTCATTCACCAGAGTTACAGTCCTTGATTTTTGGATCCACCCTGTTTTGTTTCCACATGCTGATGCCTTTAATTTTTTTATTGGATTTCAATAAAATGTTATATGCAGTTTTATAATGATATAACTTCAATGAAATGTTATTATCAGCTTTCTGCATTATTTATTGCAGTGATGGCTGCAGAATATTGGACCCACATATTTTGTTTCAACACAGTAACTCTCTTAATCATGGGTTTATTTTAAGCAAATTTTGTATACAGCTTTATAATGTAAAGTCCTTGCTACACTGAGTTGGTAGTATTCAGCATCATCTAGTATATGATAGTGTCATATTTTTACAAATGTACCTTAGCTTGTTTACTATATCTCCATTGTCAGAAAGCTCTTTCCTTTATAAAACTTTCGTTTCCAGCAAGAAGAAGGGGGGATCAGTTCCTGGAACATTTGCTTGTTATAATTTTTTTCTCGACCGTAGCAATAATTAATTATTGAGGTTTCAAAAATAGTATGTCAAACTTAATTTATATCCCAAAAGTTTAAAGCAAGTGTTTATGTAATGTTTCATATGATTTCAACTAAATTTAGTGAAAATCAGTGTAGTACAAATCAGAAGTTACTACACAGGAAACTCTTAATTTGCTTTTTCTAGATATGCCATTGTCAGAAGAATAACCATGGTTTATAAATGTAATGTTTTTATGCACCATACATGGAAACAGAGTTACATTTTTATGTGCAGTTAAGTTTAAATTGGCTCAGTGATTATTACTCAAATAATTAATTGTAGATAAAATTCTTTTAGACACTTGCGGTTCTTGGATTACACCTGCTTATTGAGCAGCTCAGTCCTCCAGATCCAAATTACCTGAACAATGCAGACAGTCGTCTTGAATGGCTGCGAAAGATTTGCAACTATCGGCCTGTTATAGAAAAAGGACTTGCTCTTTACTCCTCAGCCAGTGGAACTAGAGTGGATCAAGCTGTTGTAAATGCAAAGTAGGTACATACTTGTGTCATACTTGTGTTGTTTAGCACAATTTGTAGTACTCCTCTTATAGGGATGGTTGTTACATGGGGTTTCTGCTGAAATATTTCCTACTTTTTGTAGTTGGTACTAATTGAAAATGCTGCTAATGTGACCTCCCAAAATTTGAAAAATCATTTAACCATCATTTGCACAGGTCATGATAAACCCTTGATAAAGGTGGGAAAAACCTTTGAAAACTCAATAAATTGCATTCACATCCCTTTAAAAACCCATGATATCACTAATATTTTACTTATTATTAAGTAATTAAATTTTAATTATTTAAATATTTTGTGGGCAAATTGGGTATTATTATTCTAAATTCTTTATTTTAGTGCTCATTACAGATACCTCTGGTATTATCCCTTGTCTTATGGCCAGACTTTGATACATTTTTGACTCTGATTTCCAAAAACATAGTTAGGTGTCAGAGTTAGTAAACCAGTCAGTGCAAATGGCGAATAAACCATGGTGAATGTTAACTCCAATGTCTGCATCGTCAGGCAGAAATGCATGCTCAATCACAAAGGTCTCAGCTCAAGTCTTTAGCTGTACAGGTTTGTAAGCATAATAAAACAAATAGGTATGAATCGATTGTTATATAGCCCAGTTTATGGATATATCTGAAGAATAACCTGAATGATGCCACTTAAATAACTTTGTTTTCCCCAGAAATATTAATTATAGATCAACCAAGTTTAGCATGTGGGCATATCTTGATATTGCCTGAGCCAAGTTCAGAGATTTTATGTCCATGAGGCTCAGATAAAAGGCCATGACAAAGGATTTGTAGTGAACATGATTAACCCTGGTAGTGCTGTGTCATTTTGCTTGACCTTGAAGCCAGTGCTGATTTGTTTCTAACTGTCTTCATACAGTGCAAATAGTACATGAGAATATTCGAATGTACACTTGGCAACTTAAGTGTTAACTTATTATTCAAAATCTGTTTTAAAGTAATCAAATACACTTACCACCTTTAGTAGTGCAAGCTTATATAGAACAGCTGGGATTGCAGACTAAAATAAAACTGAATATTTTTTAAAATTATAACCCGTATTTACTTTGTCTCTCTCTGTTGACCCCTCCTGCGTATCATGAATTTTCTTACCATTTGATAAAATTTGATGGACTTTTTTAATTTAAGCCAAATTTGTCTTAGGTCAGATTTCATTTTCAACCTTTTCCTTCACAATCTGATTGAATTATGGCTATTTCTCATGTTTGTTTGGACTTAAGTTTTCCCATGCATCTTGAACCAAGATATCTTCAATTATACCAAATTTCCTGGGGCATAAGGAACAGTTTTAGTTGCATGTATTTATGATCTATATGCATTTACAGACAGATGTGGACAAGAATAACAGTGGTGAAACTGTGCATTGAACATTTGATGATGTCAGATAAAGAAGACAAGAAACATGGACTTAAAAATGTCATGCCTCTCTGGGTGGTGAGTTACTAATCTTTATGATAGTAGTTGTTAATTAGTATTGCACAGAGTGTCTTCAAGATAATTTCAAATGTAATCAAACACTTAACAAGTTAACCTTTTGACAGTGCTCTGTCTGCTTATTAACCTATCAACATCTATGAAATTCAACATTATCTTTTAAAAGTTTGCATACAAACTAACAATAATAATAATAACAATAATAATGACTTTATTTAAAGAGGGTAATACAATTAGCTAAGAACTAATCTACTTTGAGGCCCTCATACAAAGGAATTTATTTTATTTTAGCTGCATCTCTGAAGCCACTGGATATATTGGGTTTGGAAGAAGGAAGTAGAGTGGGCATTTCTAATCTCAACTGGAATACTATTCCAAAGTTCCAGAGTATTGGAAACTTTTTTTTAAATAATTTTTTATTTGGTTTAGGAATTTTATACAGTTTGGTAGACATGGATCGCAGGTGGGGAGTATTACCAGGTAGCCTGTACTGGAAAAGTGATTGTAAATGTTCAGGAGCACTATTATTGGATATCCTGTACATTAATTTGGCTTTTCTCACATGGATTCGGTCTTTAATAAGTAATATTTTTAAATTACCAGCTACATTTTTCTTGCTTTCTTGCTGGATTGATATTAGCCCAAATGCTCTCTTTTGAAGATGTGCCAGCTTTGCTATGTTTTTATCATTGAATTACCCCGTACTGTATTATAGGGTGGTATGTAACTGTTATAAAATAGTTTTCTATGCCTTTCAGAGAGTAAATGTCTTATCCTAATCCTACTGAGAAGCCATAAACTTGAATTGACTTGTTTACTGATAGGTTTGATATGTTCAGTCCTTGATAGGTTATTATCTACCAAAACACCAAGTAGTCTGTCATGACAGACCATTTGCAAATTTTTTATCCTTCCATGTCAGACATAGTTCATCACTATCAAGATTTGTCCTTTTTTGCTGTGATGAGATAAGTAATATTTTAGTTTTGCCAGTATTGACCACCATGCCATTGCATGTGCACCAGTTGTCCAGTTTGTTTAGGGCATTCTGTAAAGAAATTTTGAGTTCATGCTTTGTGTTTTGGATGTCTGACAATGTTGTGTCATCTGCATAGAGATCTGTAGATGATATTGAGTCCCTTAGTAAAAGTGGTAGGTCATTAATAAATGATATAAATAGTAATGGACCTAGAAGTGAGCCTTGTGGTACTCAATATCTAATTGTTCCATGTTCAGACAGAAAATTATTTATATAAACATGTTGTGTTCTCTCACTTAAGTATGAAGTCAACCATCTAACTGTGCTTTCATCACATTGGTAGATTTTCAGTTTCTTCAAAAGGATTTCATGATCCACCATGTCAAAAGCTTTCCTGAAATTTACAAGTACAGATCCTGTTATTCTGCCTTGGTCAAGTGCTTGAAGCCATTTATCAGTTAGGGAGATCAAGATAGTCTCACATGAATGTTTCTGTCTATAGCCTGATTGATTAAGGTGTAACAGCAAGTGTTTGGTTAAATATGACATGAATGAGTCATGGACATGTTTTTCAATCAGTTTTGACAAGTTTGGTAATAATGCTTTTTGGTATATAGTGAAATTCAGCAGAAATAAGACAGAAATTAGCAAAGTTATAAGAATGTAAATTTGGACCTGTTGTTTAGCAAAACTGACCAAGGTGCCTGTGAGTTGAATCTATTTTACAGTTTTAAAGCTTAGACAAAGAGCAGAGAAACATGCAATAACAGAAGGGTGCACAGGTGACTGACAACCTGGTTGGTCAGATGCATGTGGATAACTGATAAACCATAGCTGATTGACAGTTGTCAGTATGTGAGCTTGGTTAATAGCTACAAAGTAAAACAGTTTAAAACAAGGTTACAGTACTCAACTGTAATTCAGTGGATAAATATTTATATGTATGTGAAATGTGCAGAAAAGTTGTAAGTATTTCTAAAAAAGTATACTGTACTCTGCATGTGGGTTATTTTTTAAGGTTACTTCCATTTATGAGAAAGTACGAAAATAAAGCAGTGTTGGTAATTTTCAAAACTACATTTGGGGAGGAATTGAGTTAATTCATTTGGTACAGACATCCTTGCTTATAGAGTCATAATATCAGGATGTAACTGACTAAGGAAGGCCATTATTTGGAGATTGCTTTTACCTCGCAAATACAGCCCTATCTGATACTACGTTTAGCTAAAGGGAGCTAAAAGTTGTCTGCTGACCTATTTGGCTGTCAAGCAGAGTGATTTCCCCTTACATATAAGACTTGGTGGCACAGTGTAAGAATATCCCAGTTATTACTTCTGCTCATGCCAAGAAGAACGCAGTCATCATGAGAGACCTTGCAAAAGCCAGAAGCTATATGGAAGATATAACACTACAAGTGTGAGGAGTGTTTCACTTCTAAGGAAAGTATACTCCATCTATATTTCCAACTTTTTCTTTCTTTCTATCATGACAAAGTTCTTCCTTTACAAGTTGCCACACTTTGTGTCGCCACACACTTAGGTACTTGCACATGTAGCCCGAGTGATTTCACAGTGAGTTCGTGCTACGTTTAATTTATACGTGCAAGTCTCTAGTGTTAAGATAACTCCTACATATGTGTAATTCCTTTACAAATGAGTACATATCGGCAAGTTTGTATCCAAGGCTTTCATAGCCTCCAGGCACCTACTTGAATGTATTTACTTGTACAGGCAATCTCTGGGCCTTTTTCCTTACAAGTATTGCCTCAATGGATTCTGTCACAACTACTGTGTATGTGAAGGGATTTTTTGTGTAATGTAGACACTCTGATGCATTTCTGTATTTCTTCCATTCTGGTTGGACAAGTACAGGTCAGCGCTTTATCCATGGCTTCTTCAGTTACCTCCTGCACATGTATGTTTCTATAGGCGACTCTTGAGTTATGTTTAAATCATATTTATCGAGCACTTAGTCGCTTGCACACGTAGCCTATGTGACTTCATAAGTTAGGATCGGGCTAGATGTCTTTATGCTCTGAAGAACTCCTTGTATATATATAACTCCTTTCTTGTATATAAAAGTGAGTTCATTTACCATGGTATTTTTAGCCTTGGAATACAATGCTTCACTGATTCCACCTGTACAGGCCACCCTTGACCTTACCTACAGACAAGCAATGTAATTAAAATCGTCTGCTATCATGTTTTCCAGGTAGCCATAATTTCGTATAGTTATGCGCCCACATGATATTCAAACATCACATGTGTAGGCACACAGGCTTATAAACAAGTGATATTGTCATTAGATTTTACCTGTATGCTTCCTGGCTTTATTAGACTTATCAATTTCTGGGTCACCCTTGTAATATTTTAGCTCTGCACAGGCATTGCATTCTAAGACAGGTACAGGGCTACAGCTTTATTCGTTTTGCTCTGTTTTGTCATACAGATTAGAACTATGGGTAAAGTGCAAACAACATACAGTTCAGACTGAAGACATCACCATTCTGCGCGCTGATTTTTCCCCCATGTGAATCTTTATGGGAACAAGGAAGATAATTCAACTTACCCTTTGGCCACAAAGCGCCAGACATTGACATGCTCAGAAAGAGCTCCGCAACCCAAGTCACCGCCACAGGACTTGTCATTTTTGGAACTCCCCCTACCTTGCCTCTCACCTCAACAGATGTCACTTCACAATTTCTCTACACTCTGCCACGAGAAGAACCTCTTTACTCAATGACTGTATTGAAGTCATGGTTTCTAATTCAGGGCAATCTACAAGTTTAAGTGAGCGACAGACCTTGTCCCTTTTCATTAGGTAAGTTTCATACGTTACAGGGGACCATAGTTTCACTCCACACAACCAAGATGATGCTGCTTGTTCTACCAATACCATCATCTATTTTACCCTACTTGAGGTAATGGGAAGCTTCTGCCTTCTTAACCTCCATTGAGGATGTTTTTCCACCCCTGGAGCTTTGTCCTCCAACTCCACCTCCATCAAGAACATGCACCAGCATGCCAGCTTCGATTGATCTTACAACAAACAGAAACTTCTGACTTAGGTTACATTCGCAGTCTGGGAGAGTTACGTACTTCCTGGCCTGCCTTCATCATCAGTTTGTCAGCGGTTCTAACATTTGTACTTCCACCAGCTTTGCATTTGGAACTCCAGCATTGACAGTGGTCGTGATGCATTGGGGTTGGCATAGCCACACTCCATACCTAGGGAACAGATGGCCTTTATAAGACACTGCACAGTTAGTGAGCAAAATCATTACCGTGACTTCATTGTTGGACTTTTATTCTCTCTGGCTATCTTCCATCCAATGGAACATGGCTTATCTTCTCCCACTCAGAATATGTCATGGCATGCATGTGAGTCAGTCTCAAGCTACGAGCATGGCCTTTATCCTCTACCTTATGTTTATCATCCTGATGGATGAAGTACGCTAACAAGCCATCAAGGAGACACATTTCCCTCCCTTCTGCAACCACAACGTTGATACAGGGATAGTACAGGGAATCAACAAAAGGACCCTCATCGGGCATGAACCTCTGAAAGCCATCTTATTGAAGTTCTAACAATTGCATACCATGTGGATATAGCACCATGAGGGTCTGTCATTCATTCCACATCTTTTTTCTTGGTCCCAATGGCAAATGACTCTTTACATCTGGTCATTGGCCTAAACACCCTCATTCCCTTTATCCACACTCCTTGGTTCCCACTTGAAACACCACAGTGCATTTTGAACCATATCTATGAGGGAGACTTTGCCATCACTGTGGGTTTAGACGGCGCATACCGTCATGTCTCTATTCATAAGGCTGCCATGACATTTCTGTGATTCACCTACATCATTTATCAATTCAGGACACCCCATTTGAGGCTGAACATTGGCCCCAGGGTCTTCCCTCGTTTGACAAATTGAGTAATGGTGCTTATCGGACCATTCTATTGCGGAAGCATCAAGTTACCTGGACAGCATCCTGCAGCAACATCAGTGAGTTAGTTCTAACCAGTCATGATAGCTCTTGTTACTAGTGGACTTCTCATCAACAAGAACAACATCGTATTAATAATTCTGGAGAGGATGGCCATTGTGAAGCCTCGTAAAATATGTTCTTCGAAATACTTTCCCAATCATTATACACATACAGCCTCCCAGCCTCCCCACAGTTACATCCATAGGGAGCATGCCCTCTGCTCCATTAATAACTGGGATATTCTTAACTGTGCTGCTAAGTTTTATATGTAAGGGAAGATCACTCTGCCTGACCACCAAATAGGTTGGCAGACAACTTTTACCTCCCTTTAGCTAAAAAGTAGTATCTCAGAGGGCTTGATTTGTGAGGTAGTGGTAGTTCTCCTAAGGTATTATGATTGGGTAAATATTTTCAAGGAAACATGTTTTGCTTGGAAAAATTTGTGTCTTGGAAAAGGTGTCTGTATTTCAAATGTGGCTGCTCAACCACCTTTGAATTTTGTTGTACATCTCAACTGTACTGATATGCTGAAGATGTCATAATGGAGGGCATTTGTCTCACTGCCAAGCATAGGCAAAACATTGTCAGTGTTAAGTTTTTGCATTGAGCTCAGTTCCCTGACACTGTTATGTGTGTGGTCATGAAATTTTATATGCAGGTGTTATTCATCTTGGAGGCAAAAGTAGATCTCTGTTGTCATTTTCTTGCCTAGTGCCTTTGCATGTTTTTTTTATTCCATCCTACATAGGAAGAGGCATTAGATAGCATTCCATGGAATTCTTGTCTTAATATTCAATTCATTCCATACTGTCTGGAATGGTTTATAGTGTTATACATGTCTGTCTGTCCATTCCATGTATGACATATTTGATTTCCTTACAATAACTGTTGATGGTCCTAATGGATTGAAACCAGATTTGTTATGTTATTTACGGCAATATAAAAATACCTAAGTCAAGTTCATTTCACCCTTTTCTGTACAAACTGGACTTGCTACTCCTGATAGGTTTGCCTTTGCATCTTCAACAAGAGTTTCTTTAGTGATACCATATTGGCAGGTACACACCTTCTTTGGACACAGTTCTAGTTTATTATCCAGATTCCATGATTCTCTTTCATTTTTAATGGGGATGCTGGAGGAGTAAATTTGGTTTATGCATGAAATATACCATAAACACAAGTACTGAGATTGATTTAACAACTTTAGTATATTCATAACTTTTTAGTGCATGTACGTAAAATTATGATATTATAAAATCATTATGCTTAGGTCCCAGGTTGACAAAATTGGCATAACTCTGTAGTAATCATATTGTCAAGCCAGCCATCAATTCATCAACAATTGGCGTCCATAAGATAACATGATTGGAAATAGTTGAATCTTAATCAAATTATGTTTGCAGCATTATTTTCATGAGACCTCAAACAAGTTAAATTTTCAGTTCTCTGAGTCATCATTTAGAGGAGTTAACAGTCCATGATTGCCCCAAGCTGGATTTTTTTTCATGTGATGTATGCAGAAAATGTTTAAGTATTTTTGAAAAGATATTTTGAGTGTGTAACAATCTCAGAATTCAATATCAAATATACATTGAATATATGTTAATTTACTTTCTTTACTTTGAAATATGTTTTACATTGATATATTGAACACTTTGCATCTAAGGTCCACAAGTGGGTATAGTCTTTACTAAATATAGCAGCAGACATGATTGTAATGTCTAGTATTAATAATAACAGTATGAAGCCAGTACAAGAGAGCTGCCTTTGAGACTGACTAAAACCATAGAGCAGTAGAGCTGGGATGGACTGTTGTCTGACATTCATAATCCATCCATGCCTTAGCACAAGTTTGTTATTGCTACTCTTGATAAAAAAAACCATGTCAGTGTGACCATCAGTTCTGGAAGATTGGATAAAACAAACTTTTCAAGATGACCATGGTGGACATATTTGAGGTCATATCATAAGCACCATTGTTATTCAGGACAAAAAGGATATCATAATTAACCTTCTGGTGAAAACCTCATATTGATATGACTCTCCATTTGGGAGAACTAGCAATAACAAGATTGTCAAGATCTTACCCATTTTCATTAGTATAAACATTGTAAGAAGTCTTTTGTTAAAAACTCTATGTTTATATGACCTTCAATTCAGGAGGAGTAGCAATAACAAGATTTTCATAATGGCCACTGTGCTGGCCATATGTGAATATACATGGCAGGAGTGGAATGCACAAGGTATAAACATCTTTCCTTAAATAGCTTTCAGCATGTCACTTAATGGGCAAGGTTACTATAGAGCACCTTGAATCAGTAAGGTCAATGGTTCAAATAAATTGTTGGATACAAATTTAAAGTATTCCTATTTGTATGTTAAGATTTAAAATTGTTAACTCATCCTTGCTAACTGGACTACTTTAGATTTCAAGCCATAAAGTCAGACACAAACTCCAGTTCTGATAACTGGTAATTTTTGGCCTTAAAAAAATCGGGTAACCTGAGTAGAGAGTCTACATTATTTTGTATCATTGTAGAGCTGGATCTGTATACTTTTCTGTAATACACTTTGGTGTATCGTGAATGATGTTTACAGAGCTTGGTAGTAGGGTACAACTTCATGATGTGTAAACGTGGCATGCAGGGGTAATGAGTTAAGCTGATATTTCTGGATCATATCTACAGGAGATGATATTACATCTATTCTTGGTAACAGTTGTTGGGCTTAAACTAGATTTGACATGCAAATTTATGTTGAATGTGTTGGATTTGTAGCATTCCATATCATTTACAGGAGTTACGGCCCATGTTTGCCTGTTTTCCTTAGGGCTGTTCCATTTAACATACAAGGTACTGAGGGAATGCACTTTTTACAAATATATGCCAGGACACTCTGATTACTCAAAGAGTTCATATGGAAATGATAAAATATTATAAACCACATTGATGGGTGACATCTCCACTTTAAAAGTGCCTTTCTGGGTACTAAGTGTATTTTACTGAAATAGCCTTTACTTTGGTTTCTCACTATAAGTTAACATTAAAAGACTATTGGATTTCAACTAGATTTGGTACCAGCTTTGTATTGGTAAGATCTGGATCTCCAGCATTCTACACCATTCCACACATTTCTTGTTTGACCTTCTAAACTGCATAAATTTGGATAAGGTTATTATATTACAACCATTTTCATATGTCTGCTTCTTGTGAGATTCACTAATTAGTGGAATGTTTGCTCATATTTTTTCTAACTTTGGGTTTACAACAGGATCATCCAGGATTTCAGGTAAATTTTATGTGCAGCTTTAAATTGTTGAACTCTTGCACAAGTTTGTTTTCCAGCATTTTACATTATCATTTGATTCATTTATGTTCAGTTATTTTTGGATACACCATTCTTTTGTTTCCACAAAGTTCCTCATTTTAAGGTCTTACAGAGAAAATTGTCAGAAGCAGGGCCCTTTGCAATGCAAGCCTCTAAAAGCTAGTATATATGTATAATTCTTTTAGATGCTTGGTGACTCCCCAGACTTGAAGAAGCTGCATTCCCTTGAAATTGTGGAGAAATTCCTCAAAATGTGTAATAGAGCTGCCATCAAGGAACTTTTAGGGTAATTCTGATGGACTTTCTTGTATATATCTGAATGATTTTACAAATAATACCATATTAGTGGATTGATCCCATATTTTATTATTGTTGCACAAACAGAATCAGACTTAATGGTATGTTGTACATTTATTCTACCATAACATTTTTACTGCCTTTTATGAAACTAAAATAAATACCTTTCTGTAGCAAATAAGTTTTTGACTCCTAAGCTTTCAGCATTTAACAAGGTCTTCATGAGAGGAATGACATCTGGACTCGAGATCATCTAAATGCTGATCATTTGACAAAATCCTTCTGTACCACAGTGGGAGTTTGATCTGGAATCATCATTCTGCAGTCTGGCTCCCCTCCATGATTTCAATAGCTTCCCATATTTGTCTCCTTACGTTATTATTCTCTCTCCCAAGTACTCTTATATTATCCCAAGAGAAAGTATGCACTGATTCTTTGCAACATTCACCAGCTCCTGTGAGGGATTCTCAGTTAGTGTATAAGGAGAAAAATAAGGGAAGTTATTAAAATCATGGAGGGGGAGCCAGTGTTGAACCTTGAGTCCACCATTGTACATAAGGAGTTTGTCACTTGATCAACATTTAGATGATCACTTGACTCCAGTTCAGGTGTCTTTCCTCTCAGGAAGACCTTGTGAAAAGGTCGAAAGCTCAGGAGTCAAAAACTTATTTTGCTACAGAAAAGTATATCTATTTTAGTTTCATTAACTGCAAATGGATGTAGCAGGTAACAAAGTTCATTCTAGAATTTTTACTGCATAATTGGACAAATGAGCTACAGAAGCATTGTACAATATGTTCTCAGAGATAAATATGCCAGCAGTTTTTCTTGATAGGTCATTTAAGATAAAAATGAAAGGCTTTGGCTGCTTTCTTACAAAATGGAAAATGTATACCAGAGTCAGAAAATGAAGAGCAAATATTTTCTATCTATATTTGTATCAGATGCCTTTTCTCCCTTATAAAATTGTCTATTAAAAAACACTTCTATTTCTCTCTTCAGTTAAATATAAAACCCAACCCAGTCCAACCCAACCCCCAATATCTAACAGAAATTGTTCCATTTGTGATGTATTAACCCAAATACATGTGCAGACATATTTGACTAGATGGCTTCAAGAGACTTTTCCAGTTCATTAGCTCATTGGCAGAATAAGGTAGAACAAAGGTCAGACTAAATGTTCCTAATGATAAAGATCTTGACATATTGTTTGTGATACACTCAGGAAACTACCATTTGCACGTGAACGCTATTAATGATATGCCATTTCTTTTCAGTCAGGAGCAAGCCTGTTGCTATTGTGAAGACAAGATAGAAGGTGCTCCAGTTGTACTGCCATGCAAAGACGCAATTTGCATCAGATGTTACCGTGAAGCAGAAGCTGTTGGCACAAAGAAATGTCCAAAATGTTCCAATGATATCCCAAATAAATTTAATCCAGATGTAACAGGAAATGAAAGGTCTGTCATGCAAATACATTTGTTAAAGTAAAAGGCTTTTCTCAGTTTCAGGGTATGTGACAGTTTTATCATAATAATACTGTGGTCCCTCTCTTGATAGGCTTTTCTCAAGAGAGACCACATCCTGATCAGAATTTACCTTGCCTGACACCACAGTGGTACATTTGTGTCATTTTGCCACATCAAGAGAGGCCACCTCTATTATAGAGACATTTTTTTCAGAGCAGAAGTGTGGCCTTATTAAAACATCAACCATATACTTCTATCCTACAGAAAGGTCTATTAAACACAGGGAATTGTATAATGTGCCATATGTGGTAATTATGTTTCCTTTTGCATTTGTGTCCATTATTGCAAAAGTTTTTTTAAAAATTGTCCTTTAGATCAACTTTTATCAAATGTTGGTAATTTGTAGAATATGTAAAATAATAATACTATATTTGCCAGGCTACAAGTCGATATTTGTTTACCAGAACATCTGAGTTTGTCTTATACCCCAAATCAACTTTATATGGATTATGTTGTTCAAATCACTTTATCAGTTTATGTCATGAAATTTTTCGTATGTAAAAAAGAAACAAATTCTCCAAAAGTACAAAAAAATGATGTGTAAAAAAATTTCATTTTGATGAAGAGATATGTACAAGAAAAAGGATTTTAAAATATTTTCTTTTTACATGATCATTAGTAATAAAAGTTAACATACATCATATGTAATTATGCTAAAGCAGCATGCACTAGTTATATACATTGTTTAAATTTGACATGCATGTGCATTAGAATTGACAAGTTAGAAGATTGAATAACCATGACAAGATATGGGTATTCCATCGCATCTTTCTTCTTGCACCTCGTGATCAAATAAAATATGCCCTGATATGAGAGAGAAAGGTTGTAATCTGTATTGTTCATGTACCTGACAATTGTGATCTTACTCATGTACAAGTGCAGTACATTATTCCATTTTTAATTAATACCACTGGGTAAGCAATTCCCTCTAGTTTTAGTTACCACAGCCATTGTCAAAGAATTACATGGCTTTGTAGTGTTATTTAACTGCTAATTAAATGATACAGCTTTAGACATGTCATCCAAGCTAACTACATGCTTGATATCATCAAGATTTGGCAGACCAGATCAAATTAGTGAGGCCAACAATAGGGAAATGAGGTTACCCGTAGGGTGTTATGAATATAGTACCATGTAATGAAAGGAAATGCCAGGTGGTTACCAGTGACATCTTTTGAACTTGCCAACAGAACTGTCAGCAGTTTGAAGTAACGACTAGCATGAGCAAAGATAAAAAACAAATGCAGCCTAAATACAAGAAGAATACATTGCACTTATAAAAAGTAATCTTATTTGTTGGGAAAGGAGAGGTTGTTGTACTTGCAAAGAAAATTACACAGCATACTAAATGGTAATTCTTGGGATTTACTCCTTTACCTCATAGAGTGTATGGCTTTTTAGCCCTTCAATATACATGTACCAAAGTTACCCAGTGCAGTGCACTGTAAATAGAACACCTGTTACCTGTTTGACACCATACACGTAGGCCTGCCTGTTAACTGTTAAGCAGTGTAGCATATGTTACGTTTAACATCAGTTTTAACCATTTTACATTTTTGGTACACATCTGTTATGTATAGAAAGATTTAAGAGTAAAATCCAATTGTTATAGCTATAAAAAATTTTTCATAGAAGAATTTTTTATGTGCTTTAAAATCTTGAGAGAACTTGTTCACCGTCAAGTCAGTGAAGCTCTGTGACCAACCATAGCTGCTATTTCTCATACTTAAAATTTAGAAGTTCTTTGTCTGCATCTACATTACTAAATCATCTAAATTTGATAATTTATTAAAAGTAATTGCTGCCTGCCATCAATATCAGAGTCTTTACTTAAGTTATTGAAACTTTCATAGTTGTGATTCAGATCATGAAAACTCAAGAAAGTACTGAACGAAATCCACTGCCTTCATTTTGGAGAGTGGAGAATACGACCCAGTTACTTTAGATAGCAGATTATGACCAGATCTTAAACAGCGACCACGTGATCTGACATAATGGTTAGTCAAATCAGTAAATGTAGTATCTAATGGGGGGGGGTTGCTGAAGGTGGCACTATGAAAACCCATTCAGAATGACTGATGTTTACAGCAGGCATCAAAAGGCACTTCACTGAGTATGGTGTAGAGGTGTCGAAAGGCGCTTCCATGCGAATTGGGTACAGGCGTCCATAGGCGCTTTTATGAGAAGGAAGCATAAGCGTCTTAAGGCGCTTACATGAGGTAAAGGGTTAATCTAAATGGAGCCTGTATAGATATAAATATTGTGAATATTTAAACTTTGAAACTGAAGGAGTATGGTGTGTATTTTAATAGTTTATATTTACTATTTAATTTATTACTCATTTCTCTCTTTGACAAGAACTTCAGCTGAACAGGGGTAGTAAGATACAAAATAACAGGAAAAAGCTGAAATCTCTCTCATATTGTGTCATATTTTATTTTGATCACAAGGTGCCAGAAGAAAAATGCAATGGAATAGATATGTCTCCCCCCCCCTCTCTGTGTTCAAAACAAAACTCTGGAAAAGCATTTTAGCATCATTTATGCAATTTCCATATTACTTGAAGTCTGAAATAGCATACAGTTATACCTTTAATATTCATGAAACCAGAAGTTACTGTAGTTTCATTCCACACAGCGCTGTGAATTTTATGCTATCTGTAACTCAATAAATTTTCAGGTTTGCATCATTAAATGTAGCTAAAAGTATATAATACATTGACAGTACTTTATGTGAAACAAATTAGGTACTTTTAGTACCATTTAATGATCCCAACCTGAAAATTTGCTGAGTTACAGATAGGATAAAATTTACAGTGCTATGTGGAATGAACTGAAAAAGATGAACCATGGTATTGATCTGGTCTCATCTTATACTCAGCATCAACTTAAGTATGGATGAAGGATGGAAAATTTACAAATTTTGCTGATTCAACTTATACTGTGCATCGACTTACAGGCAGGCAAATATGATAATATTTATTATTTATTATTATTATTATATGAAATTATATTTATTATTATTATCTGCAGGAATTTTCTCAGACACACGGCTTATTATGAAAAATCTGCAATGTATGGTTTTGCCCTAATGATTTCATTAGTCGAAAATATCACACGGTATTCAAATCTAGCATGATGACAGATGTCTTATTTCATGTGAAATGATCTAAGGGAATGAGATAGTCCAAAATTCTCTGAGATTTTCTCTCGGACTGCATTGTATCACAAGTATGGAGTTGTAAAGACAACTTTTTAAGTGAATCAATTGTATCTTTTCAGGAAAGGAGTTCAGGAGTTCAAGGAATACCAGAGCAGATGTAACAATTTCTTTATGGATGTTGTGACACAGCTTTGTTTTGTTGATAACACTGCTCCATCAGACCAAGTGATAGACAAGTTGCTAGGATACATTACCATGACAACACCACATGAGAGACAAGGAAAAATGGAAACTCGTCAGCTAACAAAGGAACTGACCATTTTCAATGACTGTGTAGATCCCAATCCAGTCTTCAGGTCATTTCTGCTCCAGTTACTGCTCAGAACAAGGTCAGATTGACATGTTGCTATTTTACATTATGTAAGAACAAGTAAAATTGCTCCCATACAACAAGTCTAATCTGCTATAGATCAGAAAGTATGCATGGTTTTTTGAACGTCAACTACAGATAACCGTAAACAAGATTCAGAAACTAGAATAAAACAGGTTCAAAATTGAGCACTGTATGCACTCCTGCCAATTTCATCAAATTTGTGATGATCCCAAACTCTATATTCACAGTAGTTTTGTTCCTCATGTAGAGGGTACCAAATTTGTAGGGCTTATTCTCAACCATTAAATAAAATTTCCTGCCAAATCCATGTTCGATACCTCAGAGAAAAATGGCAAAAAGTCCTGAATTTAGTAAGAGTCATAGCAAATATAGATTGGGGAGTAGATCAGAAGGGCTTGTTCTGGTTATACAGGTCATTAGTTAGATCTAAACTTGACTATGGCTTGATTGTGTACAAAACCATTTGTAACTCTTACCTGCAGATGCTTGATCCATTACAGTCAGGACCTGCACTTAATACAGGTGCACTTAGCATTTTTCCTTCAGAAAGCATCGAAGACAGAAGAAATTGGTTTATCAGTATCCTACCAAACTATCGTCTAATCCATCTAATCCCACACATGATGTAGTCATTAGGTTCAAATACCAAACCTTGCATGCATAGAGACCTTAACTACCGTTTGGCACATTGATTCACCCTCACTTAAAAACAGCAAATATCAATGTGGGAAACAAACCAAAATTTCCACTTGGTTATCAACACTACACAAAAATTTGAGTTTTGTCAATTCAAAAAGTTCTCAATAAAGTGCAGAGTAAATTCAATGAACTCATTCATGTCAGTATACAGATCCTTTGAAAGATACGATAGAGTTGAAGCCACCCTTGTGATGTTCCATATCACAATCTTGAGCTGATTATTGGATAAAGCTTCAGTTGATACTGCTGAAATTGCAGCCATTTTAATAGCTTTGAACTACATTGGAACCTCATAAAAAAGCAAATGTCAAAATTAAAGCCTTGCAGAATCATAAATCTGACAACCCATTAATATCCAGATAAAAGATTAAAATCATGACATACACTCTGGGAAACGTATTCTGTATTTTTGATTACCTAGTCATATGGGTATAAAGAGTAATGAAAGGACAGATAATTCAGCCAAAGCTGCCATGCAGTCACCCATATCTGAATGAAAAATTCCATATACTGACTTAAAATGATTTATAAATAAGCATGTTCATTACACTTGAACAAACTATGATGAGCAAAAACCTAAGCAAAACCTCCCTTCCCCATAAATTATTTTGTTTTTTTTTCTGGTTTACTTGGTTACAAAAAGGGACGGCAACATAGATGGAGTGTACCTCAGTAACCAGCAACATTGAGAGTTCAGATAGAATGACAGTTTTAGGAGCTAGTTTTGAAAATCACTGGAAAAAAAAACAATGACATAAATTAGTTGTTACACTGTAACAGGTTTTATTTGCTGTGGGGGGAGGGGGGGTAGGGGTCCCCAAAATGAAGACCACAAAGCTGGTGCAGAATGATTCACTGACTTTAATTTGTTGACAGATTTACTTTCAAAATGCAGTTCATCAAATTGTTGGACATTTTATTCAGTGTAACTTCTGGATTGGGTTCAGTTCTGAAGTATTCAACAAAATATCTACAAAGTATCTTGTACATTCCAT
Organism: Megalonaias nervosa; assembly: GCA_016617855.1. Classification (NCBI taxonomy): domain Eukaryota; kingdom Metazoa; phylum Mollusca; class Bivalvia; order Unionida; family Unionidae; genus Megalonaias; species Megalonaias nervosa. Next base: position 108,743 of record JAECUM010004932.1, read on the forward strand.
TTCCTTTTTGATGTCAAGTTACTAAAGTGCTTTAAACATATTTCTTCCCTATGCAACATGTAGTATGCAAGTGTCTGGTTCTTTAGTTCTTACTAACAACAGAACAGCAGAGTAAATTCAGTAACCAGTATAGACAAGGATAATGTATATTGTTGAATTTGGAAATTTCTTTTTTTTTTTTCTTGCACACACCACACACACACATGTGCATACATGCACAGGGAAACTGTAGGTTTCAGAAACTGACATGATGCATTGCTGATAACAGGAGAATTGTCCTCCCAGTCTTCATTACCCATAATAAGCCTGATTCATTCTCTGTCAAAACCATCATTTTAACATCCTTGTTTTGACATGATAAAATCAGCACTAAATAGCCTACTTGTTTTGCTGTGCTAAAACACCAAAATCAGCATTAACAACTGTTAATAAATAATGGTTGAATTCTCCTGCCTATGAATATACCATCATGCTCTTATGTTGATATGTTTTATTTACAGTGAGGAGAAAGTGCACTCTAACCTGGAGAAATACTTCAGTCGGGCAGAGGTAGTGATTGGTCGAGAAGATATAGACAAAGAAACAAACATGGTACAACTATGGCAGCTTGTAGTACAGTGCCTGGAGGTAAGAAAATACAGCAGTAAAAGACATGATGCATCCTTTTATTTCACTGAGCTTGTAAACATGAAATAATTCTCTCATCAGTGCAAAGTAACCTGTAAAATAAATCTCACTGCCTTGATGGGACTCGCTTGTGAGACAATCATGTAATCCCAAGAGACCCAAATACTAATTTTTGTGAGATGATTTCCCCTCTGGGACATGGACAAACAGATACCAGGATTCAGTCATGGTTAATGGCACACAGTTTCTTTCATGGCCCAATAAAATATGATGATGCTTCTACACAATGCAGTATCAAACAGTTGGCATAAATTGTGCATATCTCAGCACCTGTAATGTTGTGGCTGTGAATTCATCCCTGTACCTGTGATGTACATTATGTAGATGAGCTTTTAACTGACAAAGACTAATAGGATTTAGCTAGACTGGTTACACAGCTCTCTGCTACCAACATCATACTTGACACAGCAGCAAACAATAACCAGTTTCACTATATGCCGACAATCATCTTCACAAGAGTGACTTTATCGCAAAAGATTAGGCAAATTAGAATAAATGAAAGTGATTATATCCAATGAAATTGTCTTAGATGCTTCCCTCTCTTCATGCAGTCCACCATTGGAGCAAAACTGAAATGAAAGTTTGGAAAGAAATGAGATGGTAAAGTCAGCAGCATAGGTAACATGGCTTGCTATAATAAGAACGTTGTGAAACTTAAAATTTGTTTCAGTCTCATGCAAGATAAAGACAGTGTAATGAACTGGAGATGTTTTTAAAATTTGATTTTAAAATTATCAAACTAAAGATAGATACACATGAAGTGATTTTCTTATTTGCATGTCTTTATGCTTGCTTTGTTCAATGATTCAGAATTAAGTTTAAAACACTTTGTCTTAGAAAAACTCATCAGCAGTGAGAAATGACAACATCATACTCACTGGCACAAGAGTAAAGCACCCCAGGTAAATTTAACTCTGTAAAATTTGGAGAAACTTTTGACTTGTTTACATTAAATCTGAGATTATCTAGGACAAGAAGATCATGATAAACATTTATTTTGGTGTATTTCCTACATTTCAAAATTTTGATGCTTTTGCTCCATTTTTGTCATGAAACAATATTCTGCCAATTTGGACTGATTGTCATTTGTTTCAGGATGTTTGATTGGTTTACAATCAAACAGTGTTTGTTTCTCTATTCTTTCTCTCATTGCTCTATACTTGTATGTGGCTATACTGGATAGCTTGTCTCTCCACATAGGAGGTAATCTTTAATGGCCTATGTTGATATTTGATTTAATTATATTCATTAAGATTCAAGATCGAACACAAGATGCCATGTGAAAGTTCAGGTCCAGTATTTATACTTATCTGGACTAGCATCACACCTTTGAAATATTGCTCAGTGTCTAAGCTAAAATGTACCAAAATAATGCATTGGCACGTCAAGGCTTTAGCCAGTTAAGATTGCAAACACCAAAGAGTTAGTCAAGCATTGATTACTATGTAGTCACAGAGAAGTGTCAAATACTCTGATTCAAGATATAAAAAAAGAAAGTTTATTTTCCAGAGGACAGTATATAAAGATTAGCTTTGAAAATGCATTATATTTATGCTTAGCATATCAAAGCTTTTGTCAGCACTGATTACCTTGACGAACCATTCTAAATCAATGAAGCATTGATCACTTCTGTGATTTAAGATGAAAAAAATGTAAAGGATTGATCACTGTATGGTTATAGAGAAGTATTACTGTGATTTAAAAGGAGGAACAAACTAAGAGCCAAGTTTATTTTCTGAAGAAAAGTAAAGAATTGCATCAGGCTCTGACATGTTTTCCATATAGTTTCAGTTATGTCATTTATAATATTGGTCAGCAGTGTATTGGAATGCAGAATGTATCAGTGACATATCTGCAATATCATAGTGTTGTTTACAGTCCAAAGTGACATACCCACAATATCATAGTGTTGTTTACAGTCCAGAGTGACATGCCCACAATATCATATTGTTGTTTACAGTCCAGATTGACATGCCTGCAGTATCATATTATTGTTACCATATTGTTGTTTACAGTCCAGATTGACTTGCCCACAATATCATATTGTTGTTTACAGTCCAAAGTGACATACCAACAATATCATATTGTTGTTTACAGTACAAAGTGACATACTCACACTATCATAGCATTGTTTACAGTCCAAAGTGACATACCCACAATATCATATTGTTGTTTATAATCCAAAGTGACATACCTGCAATATCATATTGTTGTTTACAGTGTAAAGTGACATACCTGCAATATCATATTGTTATTTACTGTCCATTGTATCATACACAGAATACGATATTGTTGTTTACTTGTTTTATATGCAGAATACACTAAATTCGGTATGACATATAGAATGTTCTTAATTTACAAAGTTTCTTGTATGATAAATTCTAGGACTCATTTTACCTGGATTGTACTAAAGAAGATGAAGTTGACTTAGCAACTGACCATTTGATTGATGCTGAGCATGACATAAAAACAAGTCCCAGCATGTTGCAGAGATTGTATGGCATTGCCAAAGCCAGGTTTGGTCTGGCTGTAACTGCAAAGCACATCCAAGAGACTGTACTGAAGAAAGGACAAATTGCAACTCCCCAGCAACATCGACTTATTGACAGAGCTGCAACTTTGTGTGAAGGAGATTGCAAATGGCCAAAGTTAGTAACATGGAGAAATCTTTTTCCTTCTACAGTTCAGTTATTTTAGATTAGCTTCTACTTTTTAATAGGGGTAATTTAAAAAAACAATGAATATGGTATGATGGTTATCAACAGGTAATTTCATGCAATCTGTACATTGATAATGGGGAGGTATAAGCTCTGGTGACCATAGTTCAGCCGCTAAGTGACAGTTTGTAATGATGTAGTTCATTTTTTTTTTAAAAAAACTTTTTAAAAAGCACACACTTACAAAATGGTTTAATATTTTTTTTCTATCACTGATTCATAATTCCATATGTCCAAAAAATATAATTTATCGTCTATTGCAATAGTTGTCAGTGACTTGGGCTTAAATATTCACTTCTCATCACAAAATTTTACCACAAAATTGTTGCCAAGAAGCAAAATTGTAAAAAAATGTTCAGGACAAAGGCATTTTCATTTCAGTCAAACATTAGTGCATTATAGGATAATCTCAGTCCTTTTCATGAATAAACTTATTGTCATAGTTCTAGATTTGGAAACCCAGATCAAAACCAACCTTACACATTATTTTACTTTATTTACAGGATATACTTTATCAAGTATCTGTGTCGTTGTTATGGAGTTGACAGCTACCAGGCAGTGTGCAGAAAGATAGATGTTGGATACCTTAGATGGATTAAATATCAGCCTGTGGAAGAAAGGGACAAGGTATCAACAATTTGTACATGATTAACTTTATAATTTATATACATACAAAGTCAAAGAAATTCAAGATGGGGGGGGACATCAGTTACTTGACTCCATTAAACTATTATGTAATATTGTATGTGCTTAATATTCCTATAGTTAGTTGTATGTTAGCATATTTTTCATGTATTACATGGAATACTCCATTGACTTATAACATGACTCTATGGTCTTAAACTAAGTAACAGAAAAGAGTGAAAATCAACCAGTGTTGTCAAATTCAACAAATAATTTAATTCCTAGAATACAAAGTGAAAATTTTTAAAGAACTTACAGTATTGCAAATTAAATCCCAATAGTCCCAAAAAATTCTATCACCAGTCCTGATGAATAAAGTTCTAATTAAATTCCATTGGTGTTCAAAATAAGATCCAGTGCTGAAGGTGTTGTTGTGTCTGTAGTCTTGAATGTACTAATGTACTAGTAGCCTAAAGTGTGATGATGTGCTAAGTCTTCAATTAATCACAATAATATAATCCAAGATGCTCTTGTCTGAATTCACTATCATTCCAAATTAATGTGTCTGTCCAAAAATATTATTGAGCACTTTGTAATACCAGAGAATAAGAATTTGAATAATTCTGCCTAAATTGAAAACTAAACACAACAATACAAATGATTCTGTTTCAGATGTTATCACAAGAATGAATAGTTCTTCAAGTAAAGAAGTCAAGATTGTATAAAAATATAAGACAGAAAATAAGAACCAGGACATAGGCCCAAGTTTATTTCTAGAAAATTATAAGTTGTAAACAAATCAAATCTGTTACCAAAATTATAATAAGGAACATGGGAAACAAAAGATACAACAGGTTCTTTATGGACGAATTCCAATATCCTAGACTCGGACCCAGATTGACATGTTTTTACCTTTATTGATAATTATACTAATATTGAACCCACACTCCTAGAGAAATATTAACTATGCATTATTTGTTTACAAAAAAGCAACATAAATGTCCCTAGTCAGGTGCACAGTGAACTTGATTTTGCAGAAGGTCAGGTCCAAAATACAATTATACATAACGTATAATCACAGAGATAAAACTAAGAAATACAAATGAAATATACATAATACAGAAGCCTTTCATATGTAAGCTGATAATCTGAGTTCCCCTTGTTTTACCTATTATACAGCACTGTATGTAACCAAGGCTTCTCAAATTTGTTTCCAGATCCATTCAGTCAAGCAAAAATCATTCAAAAATAACTAAAGCCACGTACACATGTAAATATATTATAAAAGTTACCTGCCATATCCTATTTAGTTTTATTTACACACACACACACACACACTTAAAAGCAATTCTGATCAAATATTACATAATATACCTAATCTTTACAAGGTGAGAGAGGTGTCAGACAGATACATTGTGTGTGGACCCCACTACATTGACATCAGAGATGCTGTGACCAAAGTGGTGCTTGGAGAGGGTGCTGACCAGCTGGATAAGGCAATTAAGGTAATGTACACATCTTCATTATATCATAGGTTTTATTACCAGATATAATAGAAGCTATTATCCAAGGATATTTTTGTCAAAATCATCATCTTTAATGAACATTGTGCTTTTGGTATGTTGTTCAGTGTCAAATTTTCACAAGTATTCAGTTTGGACATACGTCCTTATAGAAGATGGAATGAACAAGACATGGGAACAATACTAATAGAGCTTTTGGCAAGAAATATTCATGTGTATAAATGTATGTACAGTAAAATATACTTGTGTACAAAAAGGAAGCATAAGAAAATGTGATTATACAGATGCCATTTCTCAGGTATTTTTGCTGCTACTGACCAACAACTTGTCCCCCTAAATGGTTTTCAGTTATCCAGACAGGATGTTGTTTGCTTGCAGTGGAGGGGAAGGGGGTATCTTTTTTGGTCATACCTTTCTGTCCATCTCGTGAAGCTTGTTAGATTGTGCAGAAAGACCACTCAGTGTAGACAGATTAAATTTTTTTAGCTTATTTGTACCCATATGTAGATAACCTGGTTAGATTTTCAGGCAATTAAAGCTGCAGTATTTCAGATATGCACATTTTTGTCTCACCTGCATAAGTATGGTGCAGTATAGTCACTTTTTTACTGGCTGATATATCTTTGTCAACAGAAGCTGCAATATTTCAAATGTGCACATTTTTGTCACACCTGCATAAGTATGGTGCAATATAGTCACTTTTCTACCTGCTGAGATATCTTTGTCAACAGAATTAAAATTTTGTATTGAAAGTCTATATCTTCTTTATCATTGCTGTATGCAGGTTAAACTGTTAGATAATATCACTACACCATTCCCTCTTTAACTTGATCCACAAACATAGACCGCACTACAAGCAAGGGTGCGAGTTACCAAGGGACCTCCAACAATTGAAAAAAATCGCTTGCAAATCGAGAAAAGGGAAGGGGGGTCAGGGTAAGGGAACTTCACTGTTTCATGACTGAATCCTCATTTTACATTCACGTCGATAATAATTTTTAATAATGCACTTTTTCTAATGAAGTTGTTCATTATTCTGTTTAAATAACATTTATTTTCCAAATGTCCAACGTGTGAAAGATCGTTCCAGCTGGTTTCAAGAAGTATCACATGTACATGAAAACATCTGTGTATTACGTCACTGCTTTTTGTTTTCTTGATGAGTCTGGTTCCCAGAGTGGTATGTCATAGTATCCTGCCAAATCGGGAGTCAAAAGAGCAGGGAACTAGACAAACTGTTGATATACCACCAAACAAGATTCCTTTTGTTCAAAAACAAGTGAAATTTGTTTTGTGAGACAATCGTCTATGTAGAATCTCAATTTTTGTATTGTTCAATTAGTACAGTATTAATATCATGATTTCATTGGAAGTAATAATGAAACTTCTTATCATTCTTGAGGATATCTCTAAGTGCCAGTTCAAGAATTCTCTGAAACTCGCTTGCCCACAATGGTCTTTATCTGTGAAACCAAGCTCTTTATTTTATGAAGTATTCATTTCGATTGGTTGCCATGCTATCTTTGATCACAGTTACCAGTGAGTCACTTAATTTAAGGTAGTTTATGTTACATACACAATAACATTTATAACAGTGTTCGATTGATCAAATGAAGTGAGTTCACCCGACATAAGAGCGGGGCAGCTAGATTTTAAGTTTGTAGGATTTTCGTGCCTTTTAACTTTTCTTTTATTTCACCTCCATTATTTGATTCAAAAGACATAATTAATGTGATAATACAAAGGAGGCCAGCTTTTAATTCATTGCAACAATACAACAAATACTTCTGCAAGTCAGTTATCAAAACAGAGCACCTAATTAGGTTCTCAGAGAAACGCTCGTGGACATAGCTGTTATGGTAGATTGACACATTTTACATCTAATTACAAGAGGACACATTGCATTTATGATGATTACACTTAAATGGAACTAAAAGATAGAACTAGAACACAAATTTCAATTGATAAAAAATTATTTAATTTGTATTTATTTATTAAAGTACTGCCTCCACTCTGTGAAATTTTCATTGATCAAAATTTCCTTACGTATCATTAATTGCAGTGTACTAGGAATGTCACTTGGAAAGAAAATGTAAAAAAATTGTATACCTTATTTTTAAATTTGATATTTCATAATGTTGATTAAAATGTCCAGGTCTTATCTACTGTCTTCGATGATAAAACAAGCAATATATCAAAGTTTTCTTAACTAATTTTGATCGCTATTTCCTTCAAGTTCATAAAATAGGATATATTTTTGGGGTATTTTCTGGTTTAAAATATGGGATCCATGCCTGAGCCCACGTTATAAGCAGGTTCACGAGTTACTAAGGGAGTGTTGTATATGTCTGAAGTATTTACTGTCATGAGGTCCTGTCTTGCTTGCTTATACATTATGGTGAACAATGTTAAAAAGTTTTGCATTAAAGTTTTGAAAGTCACATGTCTCATGCATCATTGGCTGCATTCATTTAGAACATTTGTATATTATTAAAACACATCTAAAGTTTATATGCTGAAATGCTAGGAGTTCCTGCCTTGCTTCTTATACTACTTAGTATTACAACAGGTCTCAGGTTTATATGCTGATATGCTAAGAGTTCCTGTCTTAATTGCTTTAAGCAGGAAGCATGTTGCATCATCATAAACAATGAAAAAGCTTTGTGCTAAAATATTTTAAAGTCACAAATCTTTAATGTCAGGTGTATTTATCGAAACATTTGGGTCAATAGCTCATAAGTAAGGAGTTCCTGTCTTTCCTGTCTGACCTACTTAAGTACACCATTTCCTCGATAACTTGTGCCCTGATAACTCACAAACCCACTTATAATGCAGGGACAGGCATGGGTCCCATTTATTTACTAGAAATACCAACAAAATTGTTGAATGTGAAGAAAATTGCAATCAAAATTGGTGAATGAAATTTTGATATATTGCTCATTTTTTTGAGTGCAAATAGTGGTCAGTACTTGGAAATTTGTATCAACATCATGAAATTCCTAACATAACAAATTACTGATTTTTTTAAACATTTTCTTTGCAAACATTCTCATCATATTGTAAATAACAATATTCAATGAAATTTCAATTGTTGAAAATGTCACTGATGCCTACTGGTGGCCACTCTTTAATAAATGCCATTAAATTTGTGTTTTAGTTCTATCTTTCAATTTGGTTTCAGTGTAATCATCATAAATGCAGTTTTTAAGATGAAAAAATGTCAATCTGTCACAGCCTTCCTATGGTTTTTCTTCATAATTTTGTTGAGGTCTCTCAGTAACTCGGTAACTCATGCCCTCGCTTATGGTGCAGTCAATATTTTTGGACCCTATTGTGCTCAAGTTATCAAGAGAGTGGTGTAAATTGGTTTTGTGTGAATGTTTATGAAAGTCATTTGCAGGGATTATACTGATAGGCATATGGATGCAGGTTAGAATAGAAAATTTGTTGAATGTTTAGGACTTTTGAAAATATATTAACTCTTTACCTTCTGCATGTGCTTAGTGCCCTGCCTACTAAGTATGATAAGCAGCCTGCCTTCTAGCAGCTGTTTGTAGGATGAAGCCCAGAGCATCATAATGGCTGCCTGAGTGAGAGCCTCTTGAGTTAGTGCACATGCTGTCTGCAGTTTCTTTATCAATCTTGTCCCATGCAAATTATGTAATTTAATGAAAAATAATATTTTAAACACTTAAAGTTTTGTGCCACTCATTTCCACCAACAAGTACATATAAGCCTCAGGAATCAATGTTTATATTCACATATTCATAATAAAAAATGTACCTCAAGATATCTGTTGTGTTTATAATTTATATTAGACTACTTTCTCACAACTATCTTGCATAAATGGAACATTTCTTGAGGAAAAACTGTAAAAAGAAATATATCTCCCTTTCATTTTCACCTGAATTAAATGTTGACCCTGAATATACTGTAAAGTCATCCACATGTAACGGTCGCATGTGTTCCGACCAGAAAAGATCGTCACATGTTTCATCCTCTGATTCAGATAAATCTGAAATGTCATGTGTTGAATCAGGACTTATACTAATGTCCGATCCTTTGTCTTTAATCGGATCATGAAAGGCAATGTCATTTGCAATGTCATAAATTTCAAATCCTATAAAACTTTCGTTGGAAACATTGTCGGAATACATGAATTTTGCCATTTTGTTTCACTTTGACAACTGATCTCATTTTCAAAGGAAATTCCCACTTATATGCTGTAAAACTACTAGTAGAACACTTTAATCATTTTATGTAAGGACTATTATCATTGGCTAAATATTGTTAAAAAGACGATGTTTGCGATTTCATCCAATGCAAAGCTTTAATACAAAAGGTTTATATGTGTCTCTGGGGTTTCCCAACCCTTGGCCGGAAACATATGTATGAGCCAGCCAGGACAGAGAGAGTATTATTAGCAGCTTGTATATGTGTCTCTGGGGTTACAAGGCTATTTTTAGCATTGCATATATGATGATGTTCATCCTTCGGTCTCGAAGATGACCATGACTTCAGATCTGGGCTGGTCTGTGAGTGCGCAGATGGCTGGTGAGGCCAATCTGCGCTCTGAAGAGTCTAGGGCAATGAGGACAGGGAATTGCTGGGGGCTGGATGGACTGAGGGTTGGCGCTGGCTCTGCTTTTCCTCTGCTGGCATTTCTGCTTGGCCTTATTGATCCGGTGCTCTTCAAATGCAGCTGTGCCTGAGTTGATCTGGTGACACCAGGCAGCGCGGTCTTCGGCAAGCTGCTCCCAGCTGTCTGGGTCAATGCTACAGGACTTCATGGAGGCTTTGAGCGTGTCCTTGAACCGTTTCTTTTGGCCTCCTCGGGAACGCTTGCCTTCAGCAAGTTCCCCATAGAACAGTCTCATTGGGAGGCGCTCATCAGGCATACGGCAGATATGGCCAGCCCAGCGGAGTTGTGACCTTCTGAGCATGGCATAGACGCTTGTCATCTCTGCTCTCTGGAGGACTTCTGTGTCAGGAGTCTTGTCCTGCCATTTGATGTGGAGCAGTTTTCTGAGGCAGCGCATGTGGAAGGAGTTCAGCTATTTTGCATGGCGACTGTACACTGTCCATGTCTCACAGGCGTACAAGAGGGAGGGCAGTACTACTGCGCAGTACACATTGAGCTTGGTTTGCAGGCTGATTCCTCTTCTGTTCCACACAGTATTATGAAGTCTGCCGAAGGCTGCACTTGCACGAGCAATCCTGATGAACTTGTCAGCAACAGCGAGTTTCTGGCCATCGACGGTAATGCTGGGTTCATTGTAAGGGAATGAGGGTGCAGGCTGGTACATGATTTCGGTCTTCTTCGTACTTATTGTGAGTCCGAAGTCTGTGCAGGCTTTGGAGGACCGATCCATGCTTTCTTGCATGTGAGACTGAGTACCAGCATTCAAAGCGTAGTCATCAGCAAAGAGGATGGTGTCTTCCTGGACTTTGGTCTTAGCCTGCAGTCTTCTCAGGTTGAAGATGTTCCCATCAGTCCTGAACCGGATGTCGATGTCAATGTCACCCTCACGGAAAGCATCAGTCAGCATCGCTGTGAACATCATGCTGAACAGGGTCGGGGCAAGAACGCAGCCCTGCTTGACACCATTTGTCACTGGAAAGGGCAGGGAGAACTCTCCCATCATCCTGTACTCTGGCGAGCATGCCATCGTGGAATAGTCTGACCATGGTGATGAACTTCTCAGGGCATCCGAACTTTGCCATGATCCTCCACAGACCTTCACGACTCACAGTGTCAAAAGCCTTAGTGAGGTCCACAAAAATGGTGTAGAGGCTGACGTTCTGCTCTTGGCATTTCTCCTGGAGTTGTCTGGCTGCGAAGATCATGTCCACAGTGCCCCGATCCTGCCTGAAGCCGCACTGACTCTCTGGTAGCAAGCCTTGCTCCAAGTGGACTGTCAGTCGATTCAGCAGAATTCTGGCCAGTATCTTCCCTGCGATGGATAATAGGGAGATCCCACGGTGGTTATCACATGCTTGCTGGTTCCCCTTCTGCTTGTAAAGGTGGACAATAGAGGTGTCTTTGAACTCCTGTGGAATCTTCTCCTGGTTCCACACAGACTGGAAGAGGTCAGTAAGCTTCTGCGTCAGTCGGGGACCACCAGCTGTGTAGACTTCCGCTGGGATGGAGTCAGAACCCGGGGCTTTGCCACTGGATAGACTTTTAATTGCCTTCTCTACTTCTGTGTAACTTGGCGAATCCGAGAGGGAAGCGTTGGTTGGGACCTGGGGCAGGCGAGCGATGGCTTCAGCGTTGATGGAGGAAGGACGGTTGAGGACACTGTCGAAGCGCTTGAGAATCTCTTCCTTATCAGTGATCAGCGTGTTCCCATCTGCACTGAGGAGGGGGGAAGATCCTGATTTAGTGGGACCGTAGATTGTCTTGAGCGCCTCGTAGAACCTCTTCATGTCATTGCAGTCTGCATACGACTGGATCTCGTCCGCCTTCTTGCTCAGCCATGTGTCCTGCATCTGTCGGAGCTCTCTCTGCACTGTTCTTCTGATATTGGCGAATGCAGCTTTCTTAGATGTGGAGTGCGGGTCATTTAGCAGCGCACTGTGTGTGCGGTGTTTTTCGTCGAGCAGTTCTTGAATGCGATCATCGTTATCGTTGAACCAGTCCTGGTGCTTGCACGTGGTAGGGCCTAGCACATCGAGCATTGCGTATATGTATTAGCAGAAGGTAAAGAGTTAAGGGCATTTACATATACATATAAACCTTTCAGTTTATTGGTCTATCATAAATGGATTTTCCCTAATTATGCTAACAAGATTTTTGTCAAAAAGTCTTGAGTCCAAAAAGTTTTAAAATATGATAAAAGAAAGAAGAAATTGAAAAACTTATGTAATGGCCTGAAAATCAAATTAGGTAATCTACTGTAAGGATCATGAGAAAGTGTGTAAAATAATGGATTTAATGATTAAGTTTAATGGTTTTGTGTTATTATGCTAGTATGAATTTGGGACAGCCTCAGAACAATAATCCTTCTTCTGCTGTCACAGTGGCAGCATAAAAACTCATATTTTTTTGTTCGAATTCTTCTGTTAAATATATAGGCAGTGCACAGAGTACATGTGCACTGGGGTATGTAAACTTTACTGAGTAACTACTTTTTTGTATGCCTGCCAAAAGGCAGCATATATAATATTGTACATTGTACATCCATTTGTCTGTTATTTTTTCTGTTTCCACTCAATAACTTTAGTTTTACACATTCTCACTTTACCAAACTTAGAGTGTGGATGCTTGTACTTAATATAGGAAGAAGCTTATTCATTTTGCAATTTAAAAGATCAAAGGTCAGTTTCACAATGACTCAAAGAAGAAAAATGGTTTCTGCTTAATAACAGTGACAGACCTAAACCATACTTTGAAGTGAGCTTGCACTTGGGGTAAGAAAGAAAAAAATATTTGTTTCTTCAAAGTAACTTAGTTCTCTGTGACAGATCTTGACAAAACTAGATGGATGGGTTGCACTTGGGTTAAGAAAGAGATGTTTCGATTTGGGGGTCTAAAGGTCAAGGTACAATGACTAAAGGAAGAAAAACAATTTTCACCTAAATTTATTTATAGACCACATACCTTGATCTGAAAAGCCCCTCATAAGCAGCTGTCTTGCTTATAATGTAGATAAGATAATGGATCTCATTACACTTGTAAAAATATTGTGTTTTATCATTGCTATGTAATTTATTTAACTTTATTTTAATTCCTGGCTCATGCATACATGCAATGTCATGGTGTGTCCCATGAAAAACATTTGTATAATCCAGCCACCACCATCCCACAATTGCACACTCAAACAAATGGGCCTAGTTCACACTTTCTCTCTGAGCTTTCAGTATTCAAATATCCACTCAGATACTTAAGCATCATGAAGAATATACCAGTATGATATCTTAAACACTTTCCAAACCATACAGTATATCATCATTGATCAAGAATCACTCGGAACAAAATTACTGTGTTATAATACATCTGTAAAACAGAAAAATAAAATGTTTCACAGGAGGTAGATTAAATATTTTAATCATAATCATGGTGCTGCTTGTTGTGTTTGAATGCATATGAAATATTTAACAAATCCTTCTGTCTCCAAACGTACATTTTTACTGGAAGGAGATAGTGATTACTTTACTTTGTGTTCTTACTGTTACACAATCTACCTATAAGGCATTGTATAGAACTGCTGATTTACTGTAAAGATAAAAGCAATTATTGTATAAATTCTAATACTCACCCCAATACAATAAGCACTCATCCCTCCACAAATTGCCTAAAAATCAGACATTGTTTTCAGCATTAGGATATTCCAAAAAGTAAAAGGTAAGACTTTGGACAAGGCATTGCAAAACTTTACCAAAAATTGTGCATTTTTTTCAATAGGATACAAGGATGCCAGAGAACAAGAAGGAAATTCTACTATGCCTTGCCCTACATAGAGAAATTACAATGTCAAGATTACAAGAAGTGGACGAGAATAAAGTTACACCAAAGGTAACACTTCCTACTCAGCATTGGCTGTAAATACTTGTTCCCACTCAACACTTGTTTTTTCTGCATAAATCTTGGATAACTTGACTTTGGGATATGCCATAACGTAGGGTATCTAATTTATTTTTGTCATACCCTGCCTTCATTGTTGGTTGATAAACAGTAGATTTTGATCTTTTTCTTTACAACCGTGATTATTATTTTTGTCTCATTTGTCTCGTGAAAGAACTAATTTAATAAATTCTTGACTAGACTTTGTAGGAATTTAACTTTTAACCGCTGAGAATCAGGTGCCTTGGACAAAATTATTTTTTTTATAAATCTAAATAGTATAATGATGTGATAATATGCTAGCATCATGTCTGCAACAAAATGTCAAGGTAGCTATATAATTTGAAACACATTACAAAGATTTATTATTAATGATTCATTATATTGTATGTTTTAGGTCATTGATGTGCTACAGAAGTACTGTTCAAAAGCCAGGTTCATGAAGAATAAGGTAATCATTTCAGCACTGGGTCTTCATAGAGCTTAGAATATATATGCTGGTTATATATAGGATTTTAATGCTGTTTTGCTTAAAAACATTTTTTGAGTATTTCTAGCATGGCTGCTCTGATGGTCTCTGGGCAACACTCGTACATTTTAATGCTGTTTTGTTATTATGCCAAAATGGATTTGAGACAGTCATGCTGCCACAGTGGAAAATAATCCTTTCACACTGTCATCCATCATTTTCAGAACAGTTACTATGGTTTGTCTGTTATGGTAACACTGACATATTGGAACAGAACAATAAATTAATGTATGAAATTGGCAAACTCTTCTTTGGAAAATAAATTTGGTTTTTAGTTTTATTTCTCATCTTTAATCATAGAATATTATATTTCTTTGTGCCTATAAAGAGATCAATGCTTTCTTGACTCAGTGTAGTCTTTTCAAGAAAATCAGCACTGCCGAAAGCTTTGAAATGCTAAACATAGTTTATGCTGAGCAATGTGTAATTGACTCATCATGGTATTTTTAAAAGTAAATGGCACCATTTAAAGCTTTGATATGCTAAGCATAGTTACATTTCCTTGTCTAGGTAAATCTGAAATTTATTTACTTTTCTTCAGAAAACAAATCTGGTTCTTCATTTTATTTCTCATCTTAAACTACAGTATTTGATATTTTGTTTTGATACAGTGAGCAATGTTTGATGAACTCATTGTGGTGTTTTTAAAGGTAATCAGCACCCACTATAGCTTCGATGTGCCAAACATAATTACAGTGCTTTGTCTTGGTAACTTTTATCTTGTACACACAGATATATTTTAGAGGATATCTTGATAGTCCAAATAATAAAATCATTGGATGTGAACTTTTATATAGCATCTAGTGTTCACTCTTGAATCTGAAGAAATGTTACAGTCAGAGTATCGACATGCGTTATGTAAGAAACATATTGTGAGAGGACAGTGCTGAGCATGAATACCACCCAGAGAGCAAGGATGAAGATGAAGATGAGAGCTACAATGCACAATGCCCAGAGTGATAATCGATGTGGACAGACAGTGATTTTTTTAGAGCATCAACAACAAAGAGTACTTTGATGGATTTGATGCAGCAATTGTCAAATTCCATCAACAAGGCAAACCTCAAAACAACCCTCTTAATGGTTAGCCATAAAGTCAGTAAGACATACTTTCAGTATTGTCCCATGTTTCATTCACTATCCAAAATGGCTGATTGTTATCACACTAGGAAAATGGAGTGAAGTCATCAAGATTTTAAAATGTATTACATATGTGTTATATGCAGAATTAAGCCTTTTCCCCTCATTCTTGGTCGAAAATTATGTGTGTTATACATGCATTATACACACCAAAATACAGTATTCAATGACTTACCCACTAAAACACAATGGCATGTAGTGAGAGATGAAAGATAAATTTACAAGAAGAGAATTCTGTGAGAATATTTAGATGCCTCTCAAAGAACAGAAAGTTTAATGGTACAGTGATTTTAATAATTCTGTGGCTAAGAGAGAAAGAGAGCTTCTGCTTTTAAATTAGCAAAGAAAAATAAAAATCACATGCATGTATTAGCAGGTTGATAGGACAAGAAAAAAGATACTGTTGCTATCTGTAACACGATTGCATGGACTACTGGGTTGTTCAAATAAACAATACAAGAAAGTCTACGATCTTTTTCTCATTCCCCAGTCCTTGCAGTTTTATTGCTTAACAGATATGTCCACACAATGAAATATACAGACCACTATTTAAGATACTGTACAACTGTTAGGCCAGCCGATGTGTAGTACTTTTATACAAAATATACATGTACATGCAACACATTTTCCCTAGAACTGAGGAGCAAGGTAGACACATGTTTACCTTACCACAGACCTACTGATCTTTTTGCACACCCAACAAAGCACATGCTGTAATTTTCTTTTGCTAACAGCTCAAACAAATATACCTATGATTGCTGCTTTGGTAATCTCTCGAGTTTAATATCTATTGCCATATTGAACGGTGAAAGTGATAAACGCATAATAGTTTAAATATCTTAAGTACAAGTTAAACTTGTATGCTTATTTTCATTTGATGCAGATATAACTTCATTTGGTACAGTACATTCTTCCAGTCTACATGACACCTACTGCAGAACTGTTCTCGGCTTTCAAGCAAATATTGCTTATTATCACAAAAGCAGTTTAGTTACTAACTTGTTACATTTTAACCCAATTTTCTTTTTGAAGAAGTTGTCATGGATACAAATAAAACATTTTGTCCCAATGAACAATGTACAAAACACTTAGGATGGCAACCAAAACTAAGTTTAAAATCACTTGAACTAACCATGGATTCAGAATTAGAATTAAAAGTAGTAAGTTTTTTGCCTACACATATACACTACATGGCAAAGGGTGCACACAGTAAGTGCTGATTGAGGCAAAAAAAGCATTGTTTACATTGCAGTAACAGTTAATTTCTGCAAAAAATTTCATCATCATCAACATTTGACATTGAGCAGGAATACCTAAGATTATGTAAACTTAGTTATGAAATGAGTGCCTGCAATAGATATGACTGTATGTACTGCACACTAAATAGTCTCTAGTTTTTGTGTCATTTTAGTTTTAGTTTTAAATTTATCGTTTAATTACAGCAGAATATTTTCTTATTCATGAAGAAAGTAATGTACAAAGTAACCTTTTTTCATGACAGTCACTTTATTGATGACATGAACAGCCATGCTAGAGCACATAAAGTGTAGATGATTTCTGCACATTTAAAATTGTCCTAATGATGTCTGTTTTTACGTCTATAGATACAGCATAACATTTTCTTGCATATGTATTTGATAACTTCAGCATATAATGCTACATTATTCTTAATCAGTAAACTTATTCATAGTTTTTAGTCTTAAAGTTTATCTTGACTTTCATTTTTTCAAGCTAGTAAATTGATATATGCTGTTTACTTCTTACAGGCTTCTTTCAAATCTTATCTAAAGGGCAGTGGCATAGCTTGGGGAGGGCAGGGGGGACAGTTGTCCCCGGGCGCCATGTGCCAGGGGTGCCAAAATGAGGAAAATACAAGTATTCGTTATCTCAGATGCACTCGAAGGGGGCGCCAAGTTTATGTTTTGTCCCTGGGCGCTAAGTAAGGGGGCGCCAAGTTTATGTTTTGTCCCCAGGCGCTAAGTACCCTCGCTACGCCACTGCTAAAGGGCACATGCCATAAGTGATGTCTTTCATGACAATCTTGAGCATTTGTTGTGGTAAAGTGGCGAATGGTGCTTCTTTTTCTTTTTTTTTTTAATTGTATACTACTTTCAATAATTTGTTTAAAGTGAGCCTTAAATTAAAGAGAAATTACAACAAGTTAATGACCAATACATGTACTTGCATGAAATATATTTTAGTAAGAACATCAAAAGTACTGCTTGATGTAGAACGGTATGAAAGTTTCTCTGTACACTTGCAGATACATGTAGTTGATAAATAGGGGTGTACATTGTAACTGGGTAAGGAGTGGGGAATATTCAAGAAATTTAAATGTATTTCTTGCTACATTATGCATGTTTGTGCATATGCCTAACTAGATCATTATTAAATACCACGAACAAGTTTAATGCTGTAGTTTGTACAGGTAAAGGTATGAAATTTAGACCAGCCCTTGTCAGGTTTAAGATGCAGTGAAGTCTCCCATCTGTTTGTTTAGTGTGTTGACTTGCAGGGCAAGTGCTATAAAATCAGCCAATATTATCAGTCTACTGCATCTGCAATAAAATCTGAAGGTGTTCCACCCAGATGAATGGATATCCATCAGACTATATATATATATATATATATATGCAATAAACTGACATGTAGAAACAGCCATGTAGAGTTTTGCAAACACAATGGTTTTTGTGTTTTATTTGTTTGTTTTGTCTGTGTTTTGTATATGCCTTTGAAAAAGACTCATTAAGAGTCGAAAGTGCTCAGGCTAGTTAGATACTAGTTTTGCACTGTTCGTCGTCAGTTTATTGCATTTATCTCAATCAATCCCTGACACACGTGATCCCTTGCTGGATCCAGTGCGCTTGAAAGGGCTGTTATTTGCCATATGATTTGTATTCTATATATATATATATATATGTATATATATATATATATATATATATATATATTCTGTTTGTTGTGGACATTTAATCTTTTGCCACATGACCACATCCACAGTGTTGAGTAGACAGTTGGAAATCCATGTGTGTAGCGTAACTCCCATTTCCTCAGTACATAAATTACCTTTTATGTATAGATGTGCCATTAAATGCAGAACAAAAAACTATCCAATCTCCATCATTTTCAGAATTGTTTCCAGCAATCTGTGATCTTTTAATGTGTGTTTAAATTCCTTTTGTCTGAGCAAGAAAATCATTTAAAAAAGAAATTGTTCACACATTAATCCACCAGATAGCATGTGCACATACTGTGGATATTCTAAGGTCCAGTTTCAGAAGTTTCACTGATGATCAGAACCTCCTTGAAAGAAAAACAGTCTAGAAATTCCATAGTATGTTCATGCTATCTAGTTTACAGTGATCACACAAGATGGGTTACCATTGGAACACCTCAAGGCTTTATACAAATTCCACGTAAGAATACTTTGTTGGAGTGATACACGATAAAAAGGGGGACATTGTCAGAAAATAGCGTAGAACTCAGCCAGATACTAAAGTAAACTAGGCAACATAGAACCATGTCAGCAAAGTGATGCCTTTAAGGAATTATTTTCACATATTCAGTAAAGAAATTTCTCATGAATTCATGCTTGAAGAAAAGAAATTTAGGAATGTTTCAGCAGAGAATAAATCATCTCATTTGAGTCATCCATGATGAATGTTGTGATGGTGTGTGATGTGCATCGATGTCATTTGGTAACAGTATGCGAAAGATTTAACTGTGGAAAATATTCACACCATAAATTTTTAAGTGAAACAGAAGTTGGGCTGAAAGTTCTGGGATTTGTGGGGGAAACCTGTTAGTATGTACGTGTGATAGGTAGAGTTTGCTAATGATGATCTTGAAAAATAATTCATGATTACACAATTTCAACATTGACTTAACCAATCTTTGATGGAGTCACAGTTTTGAAGTGGTACATTGAATCCATTTATAACTGACTAAGATTTAATTAATTCTTTGATGTACTAGAGTACCATGGATGGGGGCGGGTAGGCGGGGGAGGGTGCTGCATTACTTCCAATTAATTAAATAATTGTTTTCTGACTATAAAGTAATTCATTTTTAATGAACAAATTTCACAGGTCCTTTGTAGTTCATTATAAATGATTTTTCACTCTGTAGCATGTACTTTCTTTTCAGGAAGTTGCACAAAAGATTTTGCAGAATACATATGGATTCCAGTCACCTGTACTGACTGTTACCCCTGGACTTGACCTTAAACGGCAGGGAATATTGTGCCTGTTAATGCATTGTGACATTGTCCTGAGAAATACCAATGGAGACAGAACTCTTGCTGAGCCATTGATCAGGTTGGCTACTCGACCTCAAACCATGAGGGTAAGATTCCCATTAGTGTATTATTTTGCTACCAATTATCAACACCACCACCTCTGGGGTCACAGTAGAGTGAAAATGTCCTGAGGTTTCCGTCTTTGCCATTATTAACAAATATAAAAGTATTTGACTTTTTATCCTTTGCCAATGTATATATACAGAACCATCTTTGTTTATCTTACTTTCTTTTTCCCTCAGCATGACTATGGTAGGGCATATGGGCACAGACGACTTATTCAGTTCCCACAGGCCATAATTTTAATGCATTTTACAGTTACTAGATTTGCATGGCAAGACCAGTAAAACATGCTTGCATTCTGTGCATAATCTATCCAAGAGTGAATAATTAAAGTGTTAAAAAATGGTATGATGATTGCACTGTGGGGTTTTTTAAAAGCATTCCTTTGTATGTGCCATTATCAAGATTCAGCCCAATAAGAGTTCTCCTGTTTACATCCAATTTGTACATGTGCAGTGACATCAGTAAAACGAAAATGTTTTTAGGGTCAAGCCTGCTGTTGTGTACAGTTTGCTAGTAGACTTCTTATGATAAAATTACAACAATTTTTACTACTAGTTATTCTCAGACAATTGGTGGCTTTTGTTCTTGTAAATATGGTATTTAATATTCTACCACAACTGGCTGGTTTTGAATCTCATAAATGCCATGGTAAATTTTATATTTAGTTCAGTTATCAACACTGTTGTGGGACATCCAGTCAGTGAACACATTTGTGGTTCCTTTCAAGTGCACTCTTTTTTTTGAAAAGCAGAGACTGTTTGGACTTAAAATTAACTACAATACATTGTGCAGTTGAATCCATACATTACAGGGTCAAGCTGCATTATTTGTCAAAACTTAAAACTCCAAAATCAGACATGAACTTACAAGTGCCTTTCATGGATTTGTTCTCATTTCTTAGAGTTATGGCCTACTGATTGCTTGTCACCCATAAGATTACAATATGAAAATCTAATGGATTTCAAGCAGATTTTGGCTTTTGATAAATGATACTCTGATTGAGTTTCCTTTCCAGAATTTTACAGTATCATTTACAAGGTTTATGGTTTGTAATTATCCAAACTTGAGACATTTGTTTCCACAACATAACTTTACTAAGCTTTGTTGGACTTAAGTTAAATTAGTCACACAGTTTTATGTTGATGAGACCTTGAAGTGACAAAAAAATTGTTCCCTGTTGCACTGGTTTTAAAATTAGGGTATGTAGGTTGTTTTTTTTTTTTTAAACATATATATGATAATGATGCTCAATTGGATACACAGATCAATTTCTGGAATTTTTTTCAAAATGAAAAACAGGGATGGTCAGCCAACTGAAAAGACACATTTTACCTTAAGGCAATTTGTGATGTTGCATTTGAACTTATATTTTAAAAAAACTGCAGGCTTGTAGATGTAAAATCTGCCTGTTTTGTCCTGCAGCTTGTCATAAGAGGTGACAAATGGAGGCTATCTTTTTGCCCTGGAATGCATCCTGTGATGATGTTCCAATCAAGAAAGAGTTGGGCATGTTTTTTAATGTAGTTTATTTTACACAAACGACTTTGTAATTTAAGGATTTTACCCATGTGTTTTTGTCTTCATATTGTTTGTTTTTAGGCCATTATATATAGTCAGGATTGTGCTGATATGCTATTAAACTATATACGTACACACACATACGTTGAATCAAATGGATATCATTAATTTATAGTCTGTAATTGACTTCTTTAGGTGTCATATCCATATTAAAATCTACTACACTCTTTGCTTAGAACAGAAGAGAATACCAGTCACATCCATTAGTGATATTGTTACACCCACCCACCCCTATCCCTGGTTTACCAAAATCTTAGTTTGCCTTGCACAACATTTACAACCTTTTGAATTGCTTTGAATTTAAAAAGGTTTTTCTCTTTTAATAGGTATTTGAAGTTGTTCAGAAATTCATAAAATTTTGCCCAAAAAACTAATATAATTCATAAGGGTGAATAGAAGAAGGTTAAACTGAATAAAATATATCACTTTTTAAGTTCATGACTTTTATTATTATTTTATAAAAATAATAAGAAAAAGTGAGGGAAGCAAAAGAAATGACTCTGGTAGTTTCCAGATGAAGTAGCATAATGCTTTTGTAGTAGTACATTTTATTTTTCTTTTCTTTAGCTATTATACTTGTTTATGCAGTAAAAAGTAAATTACCATATGGAAAAAGTCCTATTTCCATAAGAAAAATATACTCCATGAAAACTTAGAAATAAAACCATTTGAAAAAAATTCCTAAAGTTATGTGAATCATATTATCAAGTGAGTGGTGTACAGATATATGATTGACTACATATGAACCATGTTATCCAGAGTGAGGTGTACAGATGTATGATTGACTACATATGAACCATGTTATCGAGAGTGAGGTGTACAGATATATGATTGACTACATATGAACCATGTTATCCAGAGTGAGGTGTACAGATGTATGATTGACTACATATGAACCATGTTATCCAGAGTGAGGTGTACAGATGTATGATTGACTACATATGAACCATGTTATCAAGAGTGAGGTGTACAGATGTATGATTGACTACATATGAACCATGTTATCAAGAGTGAGGTGTACAGATATATGATTGACTACATATGAACCATGTTATCCAGAGTGAGGTGTACAGATGTATGATTGACTACATATGAACCATGTTATCCAGAGTGAGGTGTACAGATGTATGATTGACTACATATGAACCATGTTATCAAGAGTGAGGTGTACAGATGTATGATTGACTACATAGGAACCATGTTATCAAGGGAGTGGTGTACAGATATATGATTGACTACATATGAACCATGTTATCAAGAGTGAGGTGTACAGATGTATGATTGACTACATATGAACCATGTTATCAAGAGTGAGGTGTACAGATGTATGATTGACTACATATGAACCATGTTATCCAGAGTGAGGTGTACAGATGTGTGATTGACTACATATGAACCATGTTATCAAGAGTGAGGTGTACAGATGTATGATTGACTACATATGAACCATGTTATCAAGAGTGAGGTGTACAGATGTATGATTGACTACATATGAACCATGTTATCCAGAGTGAGGTGTACAGATGTATGATTGACTACATATGAACCATGTTATCAAGAGTGAGGTGTACAGATGTATGATTGACTATATAGGAACCATGTTATCAAGGGAGTGGTGTACAGATATATGATTGACTACATATGAACCATGTTATCAAGAGTGAGGTGTACAGATGTATGATTGACTACATATGAACCATGTTATCAAGAGTGAGGTGTACAGATGTATGATTGACTACATATGAACCATGTTATCAAGAGTGAGATGTACAGATGTAAAATTGACTATATATGAGCCATGTTATCAAGAGTGAGGTGTACATATGTATGATTGACTATATATGAACCATGTTATCAAGAGAGAGGTGTACAGTTGTATAATTGACTATAAAAGTATCATAAATGTATTCTAGGACGCCTTTATACCCACAATGCCTCAGGATGATGTACAAGAAATTAGAGAGGTACTACTGGTTAACAGAGGACAAGACAATCCAGTCTTCTATCGTAAGTTAACTAAATACTAATATTGATGAAATTTCAATTATTTTCCCTAATGAGTAACAGCAGTATCCAAGCTAGTGGAATCTAGCTAGTAATAACAATAACATGAAGGAAGAGTCCTTCCTGCCATGGCTTAGTTCATATTCTTATGGAATCCATGGTGGCTTATCTAGTAGAGTGTCAGACTCAGTCCAAGGGTCACAGATTTGATACCAGCCCATCTCAACTGCCCTAGGCACCTAGCTCCCATCTCCTTACCATGTCATACCCAATGATATATTAAAAGTACCATTAAAAACCAATCGACATCATATTCTGATAGTACATTAGCTGCATCATCAAGTAGAACATACATTTTATAGGCCTATTAGCCACAGAATTTAATCCAGATATTTTGTATACAAGTAAGTACTATTTAGATTAATTCAGTCAACTTTCTTTATATGGATTATGTACTTAAACCAAGGACAGATATTTGTCTGATTTAATTTAGACATCAAATTTTAGAGTGCATCTTTTTATCCTAAAGCAACAAAATGAAATTCATGAAGATCACAATCCAATTTTTATTTACCAGTGTTACCATATTTGTGGATTTACTATTTTGTTTGACTGTTTAACTTTTTCCTTTCATTTCAGGTTGTCCAAATGGCCACCCATATGTTATTGGAGATGTAAGTGATAATGAAAACTGTTTTCTTTTTACTTTATACAGTACAGTGTTTAAGCCAGAATAGTACTGTGGTAACAATTTCGCTGTACACCTTTGTAGTACTGGGTTCAGTCCCAGGTTGAGACATACACAAGTTCAGAGTAACTTGAATGAGAGTGATTAATGGTAATATGATGGTTGTGCACTCTGTAGTACCGGGTTAAATCCATAAGTCAGTCATACAGACTCAGACTGGTTACAGGATAACACTTTGCCTGGGCATCTTTATAGCACTGGGTTCAGTCCCCAGTACAGACATGTTCAAGTTCAGAGAGGTTTAGAGTCAAATATTGTTTGTTTTCCCTTGGTTTCCAGTTTACTTTCCAGTCCTTGTTTGTAGCAACATTCGATCCATTTAGAAAATAAATTCAGTATTTGTGAGATACCAGTTTTTCATGGGTTTTGTAGTTGCCAAAAACCTCATTTAAGAACCCTACAGTTATCCTTCTGTGTGTGTGAAACAATAAAACACCCCCTATCCATTCATGTGACAGAACAGAGAAGTTAACTTAGGACAGATCCGGAGATTTGCAAACTGTGGTTGGAAGTTTTGACTTCAAAAGAGGGAGAATTTTCAATGATTATGGCAAATTTTTCATTGCGGCACATGTATTTGGGTATTTATAAAGCTGGGGTCACTATGTGGTTGGTTTTGTAGTTTTCAGCTGTTTGTATGAGAATGTTTGTGCAATTTCCAAGTCAGGGAACAATATTTTGACTTGATCTGAAAACTGATCTGCTACCATAAAGGGGAGATTATATTCAGCTATAAACTTGGCAAATAGTGTCTTTCATTTATATTTTTATCCACATTTGATGTGATTCTGCAAGCATAGATTTCAGTGATGGTGCATTTGTCGCTTTTAATATGCGGCATGGTGCATAATGTCATTCTTTCCACCTTAGCAGATTTTAAAATCAGCATAACAGGAAGAGCAGAATCAATATTCATATCCTTTGAACTTGATTCCAACCACTGAAATTTCTATTTCCATCCATTATTAATTTTTGTGTGATATTTTAGTTGCTTAAATGTTGGCATTTTAACATTGTGAAATAATGTACATTTTATACATCTGGACAAACTTTAAACACTGAAGCCAAATTGACCCAGGTGTCTTATGCTGATTGATCTTGTTAGTAATCTGACAATAATAAATTGATTTAAAATGAATATTGCTACCTGCTTCAGCAATTTGCAGAAGGGTTTTGTTATGTGGTCAACTTTTAGTAGATCACATGACTCCAGAAAGTCATTCCTCTGACAATGGCCTTGACTGGTAAGGTCGAAAGCTAAAGAGTAATAACATATTATGCTACAGAAAGGTATCTATTCTTAGTTTTATAATCAATTAATCTCTTTTATCCCTTTGAAATTGCTTCTGACTATACATAGTATAATCCATGTCAACTATCTTCAGTGAAACCAGCCAACGATGCTGACAGAATCAGAGGGGTGTTAATTGCTTTATGCTGCTTGAAATTAGCAACTAAATCATCTTGCTCTGCTTAAGTAAATTCAGTCACATGATCACAGGCAGTATTATTGTAAATATACTCTACTGGAAGCAAGGTGTGAAAAATGGAAGGAAAAACATAATTTCAGTAATAATTCTACATACACATGAGATTTTCATGAGTGCTGGGGGGGCTGGAAGACTCTAATCATCTCAGGAAGAAAACCCTCCCATTAGGGAGGTTCATTGTATTCCTATCCATGAATATAAGTAACAACAAAAATGTTAATTTTAACAAAAAAGGAAAATTGATAGCCATGAAAAAAAATGAATTCACTTCTAATTACAGTTAATGTGAAATAAAATTGAAGTTTAAACATGGCTCAAGACATAGGTGATAGTACTGGTTGGTCTTCAAGATTTTGAAAAATGGGGATTTATAGAGAATATAATGCTAGGATATGACAACTGTGGGAATCCAACACATGATGTAACAAGTACAACAACAAATTCTGCAAGCGCTGCTCTGGCCAGTACATTATCACATGCCTGTGAAAGATGGCTCATCAGCCAGTACTTGCCATGTATCTAGTGAATTTAAATACAGTTCAGTTTCACAAGTTATTAGTAAAGTAGACTGAAGTAATCTAACTGTCCAATATAATTCTGTATCAGCTAAAAGATGTTTTTCTCAAAAGGTCAAACAAAAAGATAATAAAGTTTTGTATTATACCAGAATTGACTTGGACAAAAAGCACTAGATAACATTATGGGCATAATCAGTGAAAACTCAAATATCATGAAAATACACAAATTGCTTGTTACATAACACAGCAGTACACATCCTTGATTCACATTAAATTCTGCATGTTGTATTTGGCAGTAACAGGTCATTCAAGTGAAAACATTCTAAGAACTTGTAATGGTTACACAGATGAAAGCACCAACCAAGTGATGGCTAATGCCACTACTGAAAATGTTTACAGCAGGAATGGGAAAAAACAGATTGGTTGTTCAGTTACATCTGTCATCAGTGCTGAAGTTTTGCAAGAAATAGACCTTAATCTGGAACCCCTGACAAATTTTCAAGTGGATAAGCTGACTGCAGACATGCAAAATAATGATGAAACTTTAAAACACAGATTAAACATTGCTGTGAAAACAACTAACACAGTTAACATCATCATTCAGCCAGAGGGTTTTCATCTGCTCTTACCCATTCAGAACTAGGGAACAATTAATATTGTTGATCATGTTGCCAAAAGTAATATATAAATTTATAAAATATATAAAAGTAAAAATATAGTGTTTCTTCTTATACTTATGTTTTTAATAGTATATTATTAATTCAAAATAGAGACAAATTTATGATTTAAGATTTTTTGCATTTTTCATACGTGACTGATAAGTGAATTTCTTCTGCATTCATCAGTTTTACAGAAGTATTCTGTAGGTTTGCCCCACAACTTTCTTTGATCTGACAAAATAGCTGTCAAGAAGGAGACATACTCAAACAACAATTGTTTTTGTACCACTGTTTGTTTTGACAAGATGCTTGAATATACCTGTTGAATATTCACATTATGAATAATTATAGTTGTAAATTTTGTTGAAGGTAATAAACAATTCTGGGCTCTGTTTGAATTCAGTAAATAGTTTGTTTTATTGAAATGGAAAATATATATTTCCGCTTCACATCAGCTAATATCATTTTACAGCACAAAAAACAATCCGTTGAACTGAATAAAAGTATTGACCCATAATTGTTGTTGTGATCTTAGAACCATTAAATTCTAAAACTGTGAAAACCACACATCACCTGCCTCTAGTTAGTCATCTGTTGTACTGATAGATTATCCCAGGTGTCTTTTGTTTATTTGCACATACATTTTTAAATGCAGGCAGGCATATAATGTACCATTTATGGTACTCTTGTTTGTACATATATTGGGTCACAGCTACCAACATTCAGGATCAAGGAAGGTAAAAATCTATATTAATTTTCTTTCTCTATCTGTTTTTACAGTGTGGCCGCCCATATACAGTCAGTAAGTGCCCAAAATGTGGTTTGGAGATTGGAGGTCAAGGACATGTGGCACGCCCAGGAAATGCTCCTGACCCAGGGTAAAGTATGATGAATTAATGCTTTGCTTCAGGGTCATATACATACCTGCCATGTCACAAAGAACATGACTTTAGACTCCCATATTCAAGAATATGGTTTGAATTTGTCCAGACACGACTATCCTAAAATTGCATATTTAGTGATTAGGGACTACGTATCATTGAGATCTAGCACTGCTGCAAAAATCACTTCCTAATGGTAGTCTACCCCTAACTTTGAAAAGTTTATCCAGATTAAAAATGAGCATCTTCAGCAGTATATATCTCTCTTAATTCTTTGCCAGTAAAATTGGTATTGACATAAATGTAACTTTGAAATGAAGATGAAAAATAGAATGACAAGTCTGATTAATAGAGTAAAAGCAATAAATAATTTTAAATAATTTAGCATGTTATGTAACAGCATGTTTGCAGTAAATTCCTTAACACTAAGTATAAATTACAGTTTTTTTCTTTCATTTTAGGGGCCCAGAGTGGCCAAGTGGTCTAAAGCGCTCAACATTATGGATCACTGCCATCTCACCTCTGTCTGTGTGGGTTCGAGTCTCAGGCTCGGCCAGTGTGGATATGTGAGAAAGCTTGCCAGTATCTTCTCATGGGTTGGTGGTTCTTTCCGGGGTTTTCCTGGACTCTTCCTCCACCCTTTATACTGGCTGCCATGTATAGCCTATCTTGTGCTGAAAAATGGCATTAAACCCTATAACAAACAACAACTTTCATTTTAATAATTAATATTTAGCATTATTCTTACATATAAAACCTCTGAAAATAAGGTAATATAAACAATTAGAAATAGATAATTATGTCAGCTAGACATTAAGTTTTAATTGATTATGAAAATTCAGTTACTTACATCATGAATAATGACTCGTTATAGACAAAACCCCCAGCCCCAACCCATAATCCCTCATTTTTGTCTCGAAAGCATCCCACCACTGTCTAGAAATATGGCACATATGTTCATATCTCACAGCTTTTGCCTTTACTTTTGTGTCATCCACCTTGTTTGTTTGCTAATATCCACATTCCTACATCAGTCGAGAATTACAATTCACAAGTCTTTCACGTATGAAAAATATATTTGTAGAAGACAGTTCTGTATTGCCCTTTAATAATTGATTGTTGTTGTGTTTTAGAGGCATAACACCTAATATTCTGTAGCAAAGAAAAAACGCTAAAGATAGGTCTTCATTGTCTTTTCAGTTTACATTACAGTCCTAGTTATTTTCAGGAAAAAAAAAGAACAGTTCTTGTATGATAGTGAACAGCTAAGTTTGCAACTTGAAGGCTTACTGTCAACATTCAGAATATTAATAGATGGTATTTACTGTTTGACTAATAAAAACAAATCTAGATATACAGTACATACATTATGGATTATGGAAACATTCCCACTTTGAAAATTAATCCATCCATGCTGTTTCTGTCGCAGACTGGATATTGTGGTTGTCATTGCTTGTAGTGGATGGAATCAACTTTTATTGCACAAATCACAAAGCTGCAGCAATATAATAATGAAATAGTGGAAGTCCACTACATCACATGGAAATTACCTGTCATCTGAGCTATGAAGGACAGTGCAGAATGCTTATATTAAGTTGTACACATTGCCATATAATATTCAAAGATTCTTCCACAAAAGTGTATTTACATATGTGTATTGCCAGATATTCAAAAGTTCTGAGCAAAGAATTCAGAGAAAAAAATATTAGATGCTTCACAGAATGTAATTAATTAGTTCAATGATAGCGATACTGATGAAAAAGAGATATGATGTTTTTAAACAAACAAAAGGAAAGCAAAACCACCTGTAAGTGTTAGCAGGTTTAATTCTGTTATTAAAAAAGTGTTGAATGCAGCAATTTATTTTTTCATCCCCACTGTCACTTTTAAATGTTTTACCTGACATGTTACCACACAATGAAATATACACAAAGCTATCCAAAATACAACCAGTCCAGCCCCTGTTTAGTAATTGCGACCCAAATATATTTATCCATGTGACACATTTTGTGAGGAACAAAACATGTATTTGCTTTAAAGTACACCCGTTTTTATGCAGACTCCACAAAGCACATGCTACTGCATTCTATAACTAATAGCCGATATTTAAATGTGAAACTGTTTCCAGATGTCAAGCAAATAATGTTTTTAAGCTCATTTCCTAATTTGTTACATTTTGAGCTGATTATCTTTTTTGAAAAAGTTGACATGAATCCAAATAAAACATTTTGTCACAGGGTTTAGTAAGTAGGCCAACAATGTGAAATTACTGAAATTGTGGACATAATCATCCAAGTGGCACTGAGTATTTGGGTACCGAAACTAAGCTTAAAGTCACAGAAACATGCCGTGAACTCCAAAGTTGAATTAAAATCAGGAATGATCGATGGCTAAATACCAGAAGATATACATGTTTACAGCTTAGAAAAATGTTCTTTTTTCCACATTGCAGTAGAAATTCATTTTTCCTATCATATTGTCATCTTTTGCAGTTTGGCCAAAATGCCAATTATTATACAAACTTAGTTGTGAAATGGGTATCTGCTGTAGATATGACTGTATTTACTACACAATAAATAGCCTCTAGTTTTGGACATCATTTTGTTTCTAGCATTATGTAAATGGAATTTGTTCATAGTCATACTTTTTGTTTCTTGGTTTAACCCATCCAGTATTATGCATAAAGCTGAACACATCATATTTATCAAACAACATAATGCCTTGTATATTGCCTGAAATGCTAATGCCTCATGTTTGCCAAGGCATTAAAATGTATGTGATTGCATTTTTTTTGTTGCTTTTTATGTATTGTAGAGGAATCTCCGTGTTCATTCATTGATCTGGCATACAATTTCATTAGTGTGACTAATCCTGCAATGATTGATGGATTGTCATGAAACTTTGTGTTATATTATAATCATCATTTAAGAATGTGAATATCAGCATATTATTTTGCTCCCAAAATGGTGTTACTGCTTTTTTTTACTTGCAGCTGAATGTGGTCTATTACAAAATCTTGCGAATGCAATTAGTCACATATTTCAGTGGATCACTTTGAAACTTGGCAGTTGTTATGATCATCATTTCAAGTTTTGCATGTCAACAAACCACATTACGCTTACAAATTTTGTTGAAGCTGTTATCTTTTTGTCATTTACATTATTGCAGTGTATGGCACAATTGCAGCTAATCCCATAGATAAGTACTTGGTATATTTTGTGAGTATCACCGGAATATTCACATATGAACAAGTCGCTGCACTCCACAATTTTTTTTGAGAGTTTTCTTCCTTTGTGACTTGCACATGAATGACAGAATCTTCCACCACGAAGCATGAGGAATATTAATTATCATCTTCAGTTGCTGCCAACTTTTACTAAAAATAGAAAAACCTGTCAATCATAAATCAACAGTTGCTATTTTCAACCTCATCTCAAACCACCAAACCAGTTTCAGCTAAACTAGGCACAGACATTTCAAGTTTGTACAAGTCATGCCAATCCAGCATCAGACAAGGCCACTAATACTAAAAATAGAAAAAATTTAAACAGCTTTTTAAAAACCACTAAACAGAATTCTATCACGTTTGACTTTGTAATTCTGGCATTAGGACCTTTCTAATTTTGTACAGATGATGCTGATCTGCTAAATAATATGGCCACCGTTACTTAAACTACAAAAACTTTTATACAACATCGTCTCCAAAACTGTTGAAAATAATTTGATCAAACTGTTGACATAAAGACCTTTGAAATTTATACAGTGATGCAGATCCACCGTCAAATATGGCCACCATTACAGAAAGTAGTAAAACCTTTACAAAACATCTCACAAAATCACTCAACCGATTGTAACCAAATTCTACAGAATGTTTATATACCTGATCCTGATCTACCATCAAATATGGCCACTATTACATAAAAATAGAAGCATATTTTATGACTTCTTCTGGAAAACAGTTAAACAGAATCAGACCAAAGTTGACAGAAGTCATCCTAGCTTAAAGGGCTTTCATATTCATACAAATTAGCCAATTTAAACATTAAATGCGGATGATGCCATTACTGAAAATAGAAAAAAGCTGGAAACAACTTCACAGGAACTGCTAAGCAGAAATTGACAAAATTTGACAGAAAGCATTGTGTAATAAGGGCTTCAGATATGACAACTGTTACTTAAGATGGATTAGCCTTTATATTGCTTCTTTTCAAAAAGCTACACAACAGAATTTTACAATATTTTACCTAAAACATTTTGGCATGAAGGTCTTTTAAGTTTATACAAATGATCTGCTATTTAATATGGTTGTTTAACTAAATAAAGAAGAAGTTTGAATATTTATTTTCAATTAACCAACTTTGATAAATTATGACACCTTTCCGATTGATATAAATGATGCAGATCCACCATCAGATATGCCTACTGTTACTAAATAGCAAAGCATGTTATACAACTTTATCTATATAAATAACTGAAGGTATCACCTTTCAATATTAGACTATTGATGCTGATATGCCATCTCAGCGCCACTTATTTTTCTAAAAGATTTTCCAAATCTCATATGTTTTAAGTAAGTTTCTCTTCCTTTGATAAAGTTCAAAATTGCACCTAACATTTCTGCTAAAATCAGTCCAAGTCCAAAATCCAACTTAAAAGTAGGAAAATGAACTGGATAATCAGAACTTTTCTGTCTAACAGTTACCCTTTAGAAGAAATAAAAGAAATAGTATGCTTAACTGTTAGACGGATTCAGTCTGTCACCTTAGCCATATTCCCAGTCCGCCTAAAGTCCATCTGAAATTTGGGTTTTTTAGGCAGAATACACCCTGAATCCACCTAAAATCCAGGTGGAATCTGCCTAAAAATTTTGTATGGGTATAATTATTGTTTATACTGTCATGATACTTGTCATGTACATATATTCTCTGGAGTACTACGCCACCATTCCAACATTAGATTACTGCAACCTACTTTACATGATGCAGTAACTGTATGGCCTTGCTATATAGGTCAGTTTCTTAGATACTAAAGTTTGTGCAGTCATGAAATCTAAAATATGCAATCTGAAAAATGAACCACTACACCAAAGTAGATTTCTGTGACCTACATCTACCACCTGGCTTATGGACTCCTCATCATCAGTCAGTATTGATCATCATTAGCATTGACAGAAACATTCTGTTTTGTTGACATTTGTGTGCATACCATAAACTTAATATCTTGTTCAAGTAAATCACTACAGCACATTTATTTGGAGATGATTCAGTTTTAGTAATATGGCAAATAAATCTCCACCAAATTAAAAACCACAAAAAGATAATAATTTACCCCAAAGTGTAAGAATATTTCCAAATTTATGTACCACAGATATTAAGCACTCAAATTACTCTTTCTCCTTTTTTTTCATCTGCAGTGTGGACCGTACAGAAACAGGACACGTTCTAGGCCGTGCTGAGAACAGGACACAGATTGGTCCAGAGAGAAGTCTTACTCCTGCTTACTGTGGCATCATTCGTCTTCTGACACATCTCACCATGATGCTAGGAGCCAACATTGATTCACTGGTCAGTTTTCGTCTTGGCTTCATTTTATATATGTCACTTTCAAAAGTGGTCACTGCTGTTCTTAAACATTAGCCCCATTTTTATATTCCTGACATTAGGTAGCATCTGTTTTGTTAATCTGTCTATTACCAATTTCATTTCTGCACAATAACTTTAGTTGTCCACTATCTACTTTTACCACTTTGTGGATGACTTTCACTTGTAGCAAGGAAGAGGTTTATTAATATGGGATCAAAGGTCAAGATAATCGTGAATGGAAGAAGTGAAATGATTTGGGCAAATAACATTAGTTCTACGTCACATACCTGGACCAGACTTGTGGATGGTGTGTGCTTTGGGTAAGGAAGAAGCCTATAGGTTTTATCAAAATGTCAGAGGACAAGGTAACAAGGTAATATTATCTGTTACCCATCACACATTTGTTTATATTTAGACTCATTCTGGTACTTTGGTGGAGTATTCATGCTTCACAAGCTTATTTTTAATTTGTTTCATTCCAACCAGATTTCATGAAAAGTTTTATCTCAAAGATCTTAAAGTCTGATGATCAGCAGATTTTGATCATATTGTACAAAGTTCTTGCACTTGATTGACTTTGAATATCATGATAGCTTGTGAAAATTTCATCATTATCCCCACACTGGGTATTGTTTTCTATTCTGTCTGTATGTACATACGTGTGCAGAGTCCTTGAATGCACTTATTAAAACTTGACAAATGAACTTTAATTAGTAATATCTCTGTGGTGCAGATTGTACCAACACTTTCAGAAAGTTTAATATAGTGGGTGGGATTATTTTCAAAATAATTTCCAAGTTGTATGTCTTACATGACTTAGAATCAGTATATGTAATTATAGACCCAAGTATCAGCACACTTCATACTGGGGCTCCAGAGTAACAAAGACCTTGTGAGAGCCTCACCCTATAGCCATATATATATATATATACTTACTGGGCATGAAAAGACAACTTTATATGTGCAACTAACATTAACTGCTGTGTTTATCCCATTCCCCAGGGACTGTGTGTTTGGATTTTAACTTTGAAACTATTTTAGATCTGCGTGACTCTTCATGCTTCTTGTATGGTTCTAAAAATGTGTCCAATTATATTGAGACCGCAAATTTTGAGTTTCATGTTTAAAAACATGTAGATCTTGATACTGTTGTTTCTGGTTTTATATCAATAATACTAGCTATGAGACTTCATAATTAGCAAGATTTTTGATGATATGAGTTACCACCTGTGCTTGACTTGGTATATTTTCATAAAACACCCAGCTCTTCTATTCCAGTTATCCTGCTTGCACTGGGCAAGCATTGTTTCATTAAGTCTGTCAGATTATATTATTATCATAATAATCATTACCAGATTATATTATTATGATAATCATTCCCATATAGCATTTGATCTGAATGCTTGTAATATTTTAGGAACTATGCTTGTAATATTGTAGGAACTATGAATAAGGAGCTAAATATATACACTGTAATTATGAATGTTTCTTCTTGATAAACCCAGTTCAATTTCAAATTTTGAAAACTGGACTTCCTGCCCAGACTCTTTTGAGACCACTTGTCTTGAGAAACCAATTTTTTTGCCTGCAGGAATGGTCTCTCAAGACAGATTTTACTGTAGAAATGTTGTTTTTGTGTCTCTACAGTGTTTCATTGTACAAACTTGTCTTGGTTTAAGTTCATCATCAACTGTTCTTCATATAGAACTACGAACCCAAAGCTGTCAACAGATCTAATAGTTATTTCTCACTTAAACATATGATTCCTGCATGATAATCATAATAACCTAGAGCCTTCATTTCCAGGCTGTGAGTCAGTTTATCAAACCAGACATAACAGATGGTATGGTTTCTCAGTTTCTATGGCAACATATCGAACATGACCTGGATGACCTTCACAGAGCTCTTGGCAAAAGCTTCGATGATGTTTTCATCATTATGCACAGTATATTGTCTGGCGTGATGGAAAGTCCTAGAGAAAGTAAGTTAGTCATTGGTAATTCTATATATGCTGTAATTGAGGTAATAGATAAGAACATTGCAGAGTATTTTCTCTGGCATGATGGTACGGAATAGAGATAGTGAGGCTTTGGTAATTCTATATAAATCATTCTGTAATTGGGTAGATAGGTAAGAACATTTTCACATTATTTTGTCGGGTATAGAGGTAGTAAGTCATTGGTAATTCTATATATGCTTCAGTTGAGTAGATAGGTACATATATATGCACAGTATTTTGTCTGGCATGATGGAAGGGCATAGAGATAATGAGTCATTGGTAATTCTGTATGTGCTGTAATTGAGCAGATAGATACATACATACAAAAAGGTTCAAGCAGATTTTTGTATTTGTGTCTCATTAGTTCAAATCCTTGATGATGAATAAATATTTGTTATACGCTTAAGTACATGTGTTTATAATACTTATCCCCAGGAATTTGTTGTTCTGAGCTCAGAGGTTCTTTGTAAGTTCATGAATTAAAAAAATGCTTTGTAACAAACACATTTTTTGTGAAACTTAAGTTTCTGCATTTCTTTCTTCCACAATATTGAAAGCAAAACTGTTCAGTATCTTGTTATTAATGCCACATATATAGAATCTCTAACTTCTATCTTCAATTGTAGAATCTGTAAATCGTATCTTTAATTGTAGAATCTGTAAATCGTATCTTTAATTGTAGAATCTGTAAATCATATCTTTAATTGTAGGATCTGTAAATCATATCTTTAATTGTAGAATCTGTAAATCGTATCTTTAATTGTAGAATCTGTAAATCATATCTTTAATTGTAGAATCTGTAAATCATATCTTTAATTGTAGAATCTGTAAATCATATCTTTAATTGTAGAATCTGTAAATCGTTTCTTTAATTGTAGAATCTATAACTTGTACCTTTCATTGAAAAACTGAGATCCTTCCCATTTCTTATACAACAAATAAGGTCAATGCAATTTTGTTTTAATATTTAGTCAAGATTGGAGAAGAAATATGTGGATTGATAAGCAAAGACACCAGAAATGAATGGGAAAAGAAGTTCTCTGAGAAACATGTGGCTCCATCATTACAGGTATTAAACTGTGTGTGTGTGTGTGTGTGTGTGTGTGTGTGTGTGTGTGTGTGTGTGTGTGTGTGTGTGTGTGTGTGTGTGTGTGTGTGTGTGTTTTATAATTTTGTTACTTTAGGACAAACCTTCAATAATTCAGTCTTTTAATGAGAACATAAATAGTTTTGGGATGTGGTTGAATCACAGACGGTGTTTACTCTACTAAATTTTATGATCAGAGCTTTAGGTCATACTTTTGTGGGTAGTCAAGGACACTTAAATTTTCTGGCATTATGGCACTGGATAATCTGTTTTGTGACTTTTGCCCTACTAATGACCTTGACCTTTGATCTATATACTTGATTATTGTATTGTTACGAATTTTACATGAATACAAATATACTAGTTTCATGTCCAGATGGGTATTTTGAGACTATGTTAAGCAAGATGTTTTGCCAAAGAATGTTCTGTATCATTTATATTATGCACAATGATCGATGTGTTTTACGATATCCACCATCTTTGTTTTGGAGACAGTTTATGTATTGGAGGCACCTCCAGTGTGTCATATCATTTGTTTACATTGTTTCAATGCTGTAAATCACACATATGATAGTTTCATGTCCAGATGGGTATTTTGAGACTATGTTAAGTTCAGTGTATTACAAAACAAATGTTCTGTATGATTGATATTATGTACAGTGTTAATGTATTTCACGATGTCCGCCATCTTTGTTTTGGAGGCAATTTATGTATTGGAGGCACCTCAGATTTCCACTACGCAGTGTATACAAGCATTATTGAACACCAATAAACCGTTGATATAACTAGTTTTTACGTAGAATAAGTTATGCTCAACAATAAAATAATGCACTTACCATCTCCTGCAAGGATAACACATTAGGATAGTGCACGTTCTAATTTTCCCACACCACCAACTTGTTTGGAGGCCAATGTTTACTGTTTATACGTATGACACGATTTTAGTATTTGATGATATGTTTGTAACTAAGAGTGTAATAATATAATTAGCATTCAATATTCGTTTTGAATCTCAATATTTTAAACGACAGTTAATATTTATTGAGTCTTAAATACTTGTTAGTAATATGCACTATTTTGACAGAGTGTTACACTTCGTAGTGCTACCGAAGGTTATAAATATGGGTGTGGTTGCACACCAGTCAGTTTCCCTTCAACCGGCATTGGGTTCATATGCAAATGCAATACATAATGTATAATCAACTTCCAAAAGTGATAGGGAATGTTATCATTCTCTGAATAGGAATTAACTGAAAATAATCACATTAGAATATATATAGTCGTTTAGTAAATTTCGGTACTAAGGAAAATCAGAGCCAAAGATAAAGCGTCCATTACTTTTACGTAGGGATATAGGGCCTCCATAACCCTATTTCAGTACATTTATATGACTTAATATTTTTATCGTAACAGAAATGGTCACCCGTTTCGCATGTTAATTCTATTTATTTGAATACATTTGTTATTGGGATTTTAATGTTACCCCAGTGAATATTCTGAAATCATTACAGTAAATTCTATTTGATCTATAGTATTATTTAATACAAACTGTTGAGACTGTTGGTTATAATTATATGTACATTCTGTTATATTAATTTATTTATTGACTAGAACAAGAATAAGTAAATTGCATTATATTGATTTGCTTATTGACATTTTTAAGACTAAAATAAATCCTCTATTTTTCTCCTTCAGATTTTATCTTGTTTATATACTTAGATAAATAATTTCCTCACGTATAAGTAGCTAGTATAAGAAGCCATTATTTCTTCAGGGATATCATCTGTTATCAGACGACTTTCTATATACTACCAGTACATTATAGTATTGCAACCAATTGAAGGTCTCAATTTAAGGACTACCGAAGTTTCAAAACAGGAAGTAATTTTATCAATATAAGTGAACTTGCGCCGGGAAATTAAACCAGGGTGCGCACGTTACAGTATGATAAGATGTTGACCTGACTAAAGTGTTACCTTTTTATCAGTAGGGGTTAGAAAGTGAAATCCTGAATAAAGAAACAGGCTACTGGCTTGCATTATCCCTTGCTGTGATCTTGACCTTGAGAGCTGGAGGTGTCACTGAGTGCACAAGAAACTGTCGATATATATCATGCTAAAATTTCATTAAAATATTTTCATTAGTTTAAGTGTTATACCTATACACAGATAGAGGTCACTGATTTATATTGTTTATGGTCATGACCTTGAGGCAGGGGGCATGGCTAAGGTACCGTATATACTTGCATATAAGCTGAATAATTTAGGAAAAATAAAGGCCTGAAAGAAGAGGGAGGTCGGCTTATCCACGGGCCAATGTCTAAACTTGACAGTTTTTAAGTCTTTTTGTTGACTACTGTAAAGGCTGTAAATATTTGGACACGAAAATATAATGTTTTTCGGTCCTAAGACATATGCATGTATACAAAATCATTTTCGGTGACCCGACACTTATTAAACTGTTGTCAAGTACTATGATTGATTTTGTTATTATTTTGTATGTGCATATTTTCTGATTTCTCCAACACGAAATTAAATAAAGGTAAATACAGACTTCATAATTCATGGGCCAGTTGAGTTTACATGGGAGACCAGGCTGAACTATGATGTACAGTATTTACATAGTGCAAAGCATGCATAGCATCACTTAAATCCTTATTTATTCCCAAACATATTAGATGCAGATTTTGCTTTATTCATTGTTTTGACCAAATTGCATTCTTCCAGATGACATTCAGCTAATGCCTTAATAGCTGTTTCAATTACATTGAATTACGCGCTCACGAGTTACTCATTTTCAGTGATATAAGCGATCCT
Organism: Megalonaias nervosa; assembly: GCA_016617855.1. NCBI lineage: Eukaryota > Metazoa > Mollusca > Bivalvia > Unionida > Unionidae > Megalonaias > Megalonaias nervosa. Next base: position 148,254 of record JAECUM010004932.1, read on the forward strand.
ACAAACTGAGGTAATATTTATGAAAAGGTACGCACGTTTGATTCTACAAAGCACATAACCAGCATAACTTACATGTTCACGAAGAGTGGTAATAATAAAGGCTAAATTTCTCACTATAGATCAGCTATGATCATCATCCATCTATGTTAGTTTTGTGTTTTGGCTGAACATCATAACTTTCCACACAATTTAAAGCTTGATGTTTTGGTGTCTCCTTTGTTGATAGTTGATGGATTTGTCTTTCATCTTCCGACAGCAATATAGGCCAGTTAATCATTAAAACCTGAAACTGGCTTGTGTTAAGAGGGAATTTTGACCGGCAACTATACCAGTACATTGATGTGTAATTGCCAAAATTTTTTAAACTTAGGTACCTAAATAAGCAGCCTCACGGTACCGTACATGTGGCAACTATTTTACCCTCGTTTTTATATCCAACCTTATTCCCTTATTGTCAACTCGAAAGGCATTTAGTATTGCTTACTATAAAACAAATGTATTCTGCATTAGTTTCTTGAGGACACATATGCTGTGTGTTATGTATTTTCATTCCTTCTTTTAATTTTACAATGGTAATTATCTTTGGTACATACAGTATAAAAATGCCAGGTGCTCATGTGTGTAAGTTTCTTTGGTGGGAATGGAGCTACAGCATATAGGGCTACAGCATTCACGGTGATCATAACTGGGATTGAAATTAATTGCCGACAATGTTACTGTTGTGGGTTTTTTTTGTTCTGGTTTATTTTCTGATTTTTGTATTGTTGTAGATGAAAAAACAAAACAAAACAAATTTACGTGAATAATTTTTAAACTTAACATCCTATTTAGTGAGGAAGCGAATTCTTTCTAGTAATTATTTCATCACGACAATATTCACTGGTGATACAAAAGAACATGGCTTCTAGGGATTGCATATGATATATCTATTGATGTAGGACTTTTCTTTTTTTAGGAGAAATGAAAATAGAAGACATAGTGTAATAATTGGGAGGTCTTTGCAAAAATCGGGAGATATTGTGATATCGGGAGGTAGACGTAGAGTGACCTCAAAATTCGAGAGTTTTTTTTTTTTTTCTCCCGGCCTGAGAGTTGACACGTATAGTGTAAGATCGCTTACATCAAAGCAAACTAAAACCCGGCTTTTACAGTATTCACATAATTTTTGAAGGATTATTTCTTAAACGTCATTATTGTATTTTGGAGATATTATTAAAGTTTAGTGCAGTGGTGCCCATGATTCGACTTCAAGGAATGTACTTCATTCAGCGGAATGTGCTTCATTCAGCATGTGTTCAAACCTGCAATGTACATGCAGTGGCACCATTACGTAAATACGTTCAGTTGCCTAATTGCGAACACTGAATCAATCCGTATTGTTGTTCATTGTGTTGTCATATAGGGATCAAATTTTAATGAGTAAATGAGTTGGGTTTCAAGGCAAAATAAAAAAGTAATTACTGGTACACTGATATAAAATGTCCAATGTAATAATGCATAAACAAACAGTAATTGAGTCAAAGGGGAGAGGTAGTGTTAAAGCAACTCACGATTGCTCAATTCTCATCATTGTTCGATCAAATTATACACAAATCTAAATTAGGCAGAAACAATAAGAAAACAAAAACTAAATTACTTTTCAAAGAAGTTTATACCATTTCTTTTTAATAATCATACATGCCAAGCCGGAGATAAGTATATGTGTACTTTTTGTTAATATAAGTTTGCCTAAATAAATGCATTTAGAACTTACCGTGTGCATCTTGTGATGTCTCGGAGTTGTGGGTTGGCTTATACACGGGTCATGCACTTTTTAGTGTTTATACCTGTTTAGTTTGGGGGGTCGGCTTATACGCGAACGGGCTTATACACGAGTATATATGGTATGTAATTCATTGTCTTGTCACAGAATTACATTTTCCTTTAGTGATCTTGAACTCAAGGTGCAGGGCTGGCTATGTTATGTGATATACTGTCAAGTCTGGATATATACACAAGTCAAATACAGAGGAGATGCATTAATGCAGGATGCAGACGAGACACCAGGTTCCGTAAAACACATGTCAGTCCTGCCTTTAAATAGTAGAAGCTCATCATATCAATACTTTGATGTCCATGTGTCTGTCCAGTCATCTGTCCATCCACACCCTAGATTAGGGTAAATGTTTAAATTTTTTTAGATTGATGTCACTGTTTAGTATTTTACTTTCTAGCTAAATAAAATGCAGACTGAAGAAAAGGGAGTCTGTTGTATTATGATCTTGTCATTTTTGTATATTTTTGCATATTTTAATGAAAATTGGACATTTTTGTTTTTAAATCTTGGTTAATGAAGGAATTATTAATCTTGTTCTTTTCTTATCACATAGAAAATGGAGGTTTTGTTGAAAGAATGCAACCAGCAGCTAGCCGAAGATAAAAGACTTGGTACATTTTATGTTTAATGGATGCTCTATCTATATCACTAACTCACTGAATCTCTCTGTCTGTCTCTTTCTCATTATTATCCCCATAAAAAAGGCATCACCTAAGTGGCATGTGTTTTAAAAGTTTATATATATTTTAATTTATAAGAACAGTGCTGCAAAAATATTAGAAGAGGAGGAAAGTTAAGTATAACTCCAATTTCCAAAGGTTTCACTTTATGTCTTGGACACAAACAATATAAAAAAATTTCTCCCTAAAATATTTAAAACAGAAATACCCGACATCCTATTGGCCCTATACTTTTAAAACAATAAGGACCCATTGATCTTTTCCTGTCCATCTTTTGACAAATGGCTTTCAGAATATGTGTGCATAATTTTGTGTTACTTTTTCTCATGGCTCGAGAGTGTATAAATTATATTTCAATGTGCAGATTTATTTTAAAATTTTTACTTGTTTCCCAAAGATGGGGTTTTGAGGAAAATGTTTTAGGTATGTATGTGGGGTGAAATTTGAGCAGTCATACGGAAAAAGCAGGTTCAAGCCCTGCACATTGTTACTGATTACGATGATAATTTGTCATTTTAGCATGATCTTTATTCTGCTACCTTAATTATTACAGGTTCAGATCCACTGCTGTGCCTTCTTTATGAGATCACACAACCACAGGAGAAGACACCTCTAGAAATGCTACAGGAAAATCCTGCAATGTGGCGCTTCCGATCACAGATCACCATGGACCACCTACGTCATGAGTTTGAGGTTCGCATGACAGGCACAAAGAAAGCTCAGAGACAACATATGGTTCTACAGCTCTTCCTAAAAGAGGTATTTTACTTTTTGGGAAACTTTTTAGTAGAATCCTTGTAATTAAGAAATCAACATTCATTTGTTAATTATATGGGTTTCTGGGGGCCACATAATTTGTTCAGACATTGGAATGAAGAAAAATATCAAGAACAAAAATTAGACTCTGATTTGAAAATGATAATCTTAAATACCTTATTGTTCTTCCCATCACATATACATGAGACTGATTCACAAATCTTCAGTTTAAGTATTTATCTTTTGTTTTGTTGCCCTTCCATCCATCATCCATACTTTCATTTCTGGATCATAATGTTCAAACTATAAAGTTCTCTCTATGAAATTTGCAGTACATATTGGACTTGAGAGTCTGATGTGACTTTTGCTGCTGTCTGTTCTTCAGCTTAAATTTCAGTTTTTGTCCATCAGTCCGTCCATTCATTCATTCATCCATCCATGTATTATCCACTCTTTCACTTCCAAGGCAAAACTCAAATACCATGTAAGATATCTTTATGAAGCTTGATACACATATTAAACTAGTTGTCCAGGTGTGTCTTCTGCTATTCTCAATTCTCAAATATTTAAATATTTTGTTTTCATTCATTTATCTGTTCATCTATCCGTCCATTTATTCACACAGTCATTTCTGGAGCATGACTCCAAAACTGTTTTTTTGGGGCCCCAAGTGGCCGAGTGGTCTAAAGCGCTCTCCGTTATGGATCACTGCCATCCCACCTCTGTCTGCGTGGGTTCAAGTCTAGGATTCGGCTGCTGTGGATACGTGAGAAAGCTTGCCAGTAGCTTCTCGTGGGTCGGTGGTTCTTTCTAGGGATTTCCTTTTTTCTTCCTCCACCATTAATACTGGCCGCCATGTATAGCCTATCGTGTGCTGAAAAATAGCGTTAAGCCCCACAACAACAACAACAACAACAACAACAATCCAAACTGTTAAAGATCTCTCATTTAAGATGGTTCAGATGTGACATTTTTATTGACAATTCTTCATTTTCAGTATTTTTATTGTATTTGTCATTCCTACCATTATCCACATTTTTGTTTCTAGGGGAAAACGCAAAACCGATTTAAGATGTCAAAATGAAATCTGGTACTCTTATTAGATGTGATGTGCTTTTTACTATTAACATGCCTTAAGTTTCAATATTTTTAATGTTTTTGTCTATGTGTCTGTTTATTTTCCTAGTATGTTATATGGTGGGAATGATGTCACTGTGTCAGTTTGTTGACTGTTCAAGATATTTCAACCAAACCTGGTACAGTGGTTCCCCTCTTATAAGGCCACTCATCTGCTGCAGGAAAGTAACTCTATATGGGGAGTGCCCTTTCTATAATATTCGCACAGCCTCCCATTTGTTTGTAACCCCCTGCCAATTTTACAAACAAAAGGCATCAAGGGTATAAAAATATTGAAAACTTAGTCATTTTATTCTTCAATTTATAATTTTTAACCTGATTGTCAACAGAGGGTCCCTAACACTGTCAACTTGTTGGTGTTTCAAACCTGGAATGGAAGCTGTCAATATAAACATGCAGATAGAATGCTCACTGTCCTTTTTTGGTTTCTTGAACAGTCCATTTCAATAAGGAAAACTAGGTCATCTGCATGTAAAGAAACTCCCATTTGATTTGTTACACCAACAAGTTGATAGTGTCAGGGACCCCCCTGATGTAATTATTTCACTTCAAATCCAATAACACATGTTGAAGTCAATGCACAGTATAATCAAGTAAAAATATTTAAGATTCATTACTGTCATTTGATCTGTTCATAAAGGCAATGGGCACTTATGTTGATAAAGTGCCTTTCATTAATTTCATTGCATTGACTTGGTGGATTGAAATCAAGAGCAGTCATGAGTATCTGTGTTAAGTAAACATAATATAACATGGTCATTTAAAGCAGTGATACTTCATCATACCAATTTGTTTGTGTGAAGTATTTTGGTTGGAAGATAATTTGGTAATTTAGCCCCATATGAAGTGAAGCAGAATATAAATTGTGCACATGCTGCAGTTATCAATGACCACTTTTTGTTATGTCATGGGATGTGAATGAATAGAGTTTGATTCAAGCATTCAGTATGCCCAGAAGGCATGAATGGCCAGATAAAGGTAGATAAAAGTGCAGCAAGTAGTGCTTGCTAGACTTGCTATAAAATAGGTACAGGAAACAATTGTCCTAGATTAGTGCCTGGAAGAATTTACTTGTCTGACTCCAAAAATGTATAGTCACCCACACATGAAAATTGGCATGCAGATATCTCCAAAGGGAAGTATCTCAACCATACTAAAACTAGATCATGATGACCTAATTTGCAAGCTTGAGTGACTTTTGTATTTTTAGCTTATCATTACACTCCAGATATCTTCAACCATATTTCACCTACTGTTCATGAAAATTGTTATGTGTATCACACCAAAAGCAAATCAGCGATACCAGAACTAGGTCAGTAAAAATTGACCAAACTTTCATGCTAGAGGACCTTTGTATTTTCAGCTTTCAGTTACTTCCAGCTTTTGTTTCAGATTTCATTTCCTATTTCACCTGCATTCATGAAGATACCATTAAGGGGATACATACTCAAGTAGCTCAAGACATAAATACTGTTTCAATGTGACCCAAGTTTCGTGCTTAAGTCACTTGTATATTTTCAGCTTTCTTTTTGTTTAAACTCACATTGTCTTGGACACTTTTTCACCCATGCTCATGAAAATGTCTGTGTTTGCAGCTGAAAGTAACTTAACAATATCTTAACTAGGTCAGAGTGATTTAATGGTAACACTCAAGTGACTTATGAATTTTCAGAAATTGGTTACACCCTTAATATACTGAGCCCTTTCACACGAAGGAAAATTGGTATGTGGATGCATCTTAATGAGAGTAACTCTACCATACCAACAATAGTTCAGTGTGACCATATATTCACACTTGAGCAACTATATTTTTAGGTATCTGTTTGTTGCACCATCAGTATCTTAGACCCCATTTTAACTATGCTTTATGAAAACGGTGGTGTTGATGCATCAACATGAGTAACCCTACCATATCAAAACTAAGATTTCACACTTTAGTGTCTTTTATGTTTCGGCTATCCATTTGTTAAACCAACACTATCTTGGATCCTTTTTCCTCACTCTCATAAAACATGGCATGTGTAGGTGTGTCCAGGAGGGCAACTCAGCCATACCAAAACTGGACCACTGTAACCTAATTTTAATACACAGCTATCAGTTAGTTACATTTTAGTATCTTTGGCCCTGTTTCACTACAGTCATGAAAACTGGTATGTGGATGCATGTCAAAGAGAATAACTCTGCCACAACAAAAGCTGATCACTCTGACCTAATTTTCAGACTTGTCTGTCTGGTATTTTCCTCTGTACCAATCTATACATTGTTGTCTTCTGGACAGGTTCTCCTTTTGATGTGTTGATTCATGCTTGCAAGTAAACACCTTGTTCAGCTTTAACATTTTCATAAATAATAAGGTAAAAATATTGTACAAACATCGTAAATTAAAAAAAAACTCCTTTCAGTCTATCATATTTTTATCTTGGATAATGAACTTGTCCATTTCTTAGTGTAATAAAAGATAACCATATCAAGGGCCTATTCTAGGATGTATGATTGTGCAACTAACACTTCATTCTAAAAAGTCATGATCAAAAAGTCAACCAGATTCATGAAATTCACACATCGTATTTGCAAGGTCTAACTTTATTCTACTGTTTGAACTGTCACTATATTTGGAAGCCCTCTTCCTTTTTTATTCACTTGGAAATTTCCCACCCCATCATCTATTTTCAATTCTGTATGGACCCAGCATATCAGATTTATGCAAATATATTTTCAAACCTCAGTGTCTTTAACAGGATGGTCACTGCACCACTCTTTGCACCACTGCATTAATATACTTGGTTCGATTCCTAATGCCCCTCTCCACTTTGTTCGGCATACATGCCAACCACTACACATTTGACATAATCATTATTTATTTTTTCACCTAACTACATCTTACACTCACCTGTATATGGATTACACTTTTCCAGTTCATTTTAAAAAATAATAAAAAGTTTTGTCATTTTTATTATCATCTCTCTAATCTCACTCATCATATAAATTTGAAAATATTCTAAAAGGAAAGAATGCTGCATAAGAATAGCATACTGTAATAGTTGATTTGTCCATTCTAGACCTACATGTACTTTACTTATTTTCTATTTATAGCAACTGTATATTACCAGTTTCCAATAAAACAGATAGGTGACTTTATTTTCACAGATTGTCTCATAGATTCATTATATTGATAATCAAGTTAAGTAGCCAACCAGTCTGTAATTTTAAAGAAAATGGCGCCAGATGTTTAGTGAATCTGGATTTTATGGTGTGTCTTGTGGATGAAAATTATTAGAGCAGATGGATCTTTTTAAGCTTAAATACATCTCTGTTCAGAAAAGGACAAATCCTCCCCACTTTACAAATGTAGAAAGAAGATTATTAGAGTGATGCAATACAGCATTCGGATTGAGCACAACAGAATTTGTGGACTTCATGATCACTTAGTGAAAGTTAGACATGTGGAATAGTTGGGTGTTGAATCTAAATAATTTGTCAGTATGTTTTGTGTGTGTATTCTGGTTCTAATCCACATGGACTTTGTCCATTCTTGCCAAGAATTTTGACCTGCTGCAGATCCAGGTTAGCAGCAAAAATAAATGTACTTTTTTCATATAGTCGACTGTAATTATGGCATGTGATGTATAGATTGCACTTCTTATGCTCAGATTATGCTTTTTTGCCACTTATGTTAGAAAAATTATGCGTATACTTCTCTTGGGGTTGGCATTTATGCTTTGAGCTCAAAAAGAAGAGTAGGCCTGATGCACCATCCTACGTAAGAGGTGACTAATGGAGGCAGGAGCCATGATGGTTCAGTGTTAATACAGCCACATGATTCACCCAAAACAACCCAAAACCTGCCTAAATCCAACACAAACCTGATATATGTCAAATGAAACATACCCAAAACCACAAGAAAACATTGGAAAGAGTACTATTTTGTGGAAAAAAGACAAAAAATTGCCACATTTAGTATTTACATCGGATGGAAATGAAACAGGAGACAAATTTTACTGGATTCATCACCAATGCTGGTTCAAATGGAACCAGTCAATATGTTCCATGTGAAAACATAATTTGCTTGTTTCTAAAAAAAAATAGTACTTGTTCAAATAATTTTCTTGTGGTTTTGGGTATGTTTCATTTATTTTACATCATGTTTATTGTGGATTTGGGCAGGTTTTGGGTGCTTTCTGGTGACTTGTGTGGCCAGTTGTTTGCATGCAGGACTTGGGACAAGAAAGGTGTTTGTTCAAATTCTTACATTGGATCAGCCATGGTCAGCTATAGGGATGTGCCCATAGTCACATCACTTTACTCCAGTTGCCTTGGCATTAATGACCTACTTTTTTTTCTGTACCATATGACACCAAACCAAACCAAAGCTATTGATTCTTAATTTTGAAGTATAGGACAACTGTGTTCTGTATCTCTTTACAGCTACTTTAGTTTTCTGTAAAACAGAGGCAGCTTAATATTGCCATTTTTTTTTTCCTTTAATTTACAATATTGAGGATAAGGCATGAAAACTTACTGAATAGTGTTAAATAAATAATGTTAATATAACTGCATAGAACCTGGCTTTATTCCTAACTTATCTCTATGTATAGAATCCAGCTGGCTGATTAAACAGAATTTAAACTTAAATTAAGTTTTACCAATCAGATGTCTTGAATGTAGACTTGAATACATGTTGATGAAATTGTTAGCCACATTAAGATCCAGGACTACTGTCCTAATTAATGATTTCTTTTGCCATAGGAGCATCATCTGCGAGCAATTCGCTTCCTTCCCAATATCTTGAAGTTGCAGAGAATCCTGTTCCAGAAATATCAAAGGAAGCTGGATCGTGCTGAAGCCTCCACCATTACAGTGGAGATGCTCAAAAAACAGTCTGATGGAGGTTTGTACCATGCAGTGAAAATACAAACTAATGCCACTACCAGGGCTGTTTCATAAATATTGTCTTTATTAGTGTCTAAACAATAATAGATAACATGTACAAATAATAATTGACAGATTGTTATAAGTGAGTTTATGGTATGTTTTTTGTCAGTATTCCATTGTATGGCATCTGTCATCCATTCAGAATGGTGACTTACAACTTCTTCTCAAAAACTGCCTGATAAAATTACATATCATATTACAGGAAGCATTCCTGCCTTTCAGATTTGTTTATTTGATGCAAATCCATCATCCAACACATTGCAATTACTAAAAATTTAACCTTAAAGCAAATTGTTCTCAGAAACTGCTAAACAGAAATTGACCAAATTTAACAGAAAGCATGCTGGCATAAAAGTCTTCAGCTGTGCTAAAACTGCTAAACAAAAATTGACCAAATTTAACAGAAAGCATGCTGGCATAAAGGTCTTCAGCTGTGCTGAAACTGCTAAACAGAAATTGACCAAATTTAACAGAAAGCATGCTGGCATAAAGGTCTTCAGCTGTGCTGAAACTGCTAAACAGAAATTGACCAAATTTAACAGAAAGCATGCTGGCATAAAGGTCTTCAGCTGTGCTGAAACTGCTAAACAGAAATTGATCAAATTTAACAGAAAGCATGCTGGCATAAAGGTATGTGCTGAAATTATGCCAGTCCTTCATCAGATATGGCTACTGTTAAAAATACCAAAGTCTTTAAACGGTTTATTCACAAAAACTGCTGAATAGAATTGACCAAATGATGCTGTTCTGCTGTCACCATTACCTTAAAAAGGATATCTTGAAATTACTTTTTCTGAAAAGCTACAGAACAAAATGTGAGTGAATTTAACAGAAAGCCTCCTGACATAAAGAGCTTTAAAATTTATGCAAATGATGCTGATCCACCCTGACATATGGATGTTGTCATTAAAAACAGGAAAATCTTTCAACAACAACTTTGGAAAAAACCGCTGAACAGAATTTGACCAATTTGACGGAAGACATCCTGACATAAAGGGCTTTCAGATTTATGCAAATGATGCTTATCCACCATCAAATGCGACTGCCTTTTAATTAAAATAGATTAATCTTTTAACAACATCTCAAAAAGTGCTAGCAGAATCATTAAAAATTTAAAAGAAAGTACTCTTACATGAATGGTTTTACACTTTTCAAAATAATGCCAATCCACCATCAACTATGGCCACAATTACTAAAAATAGATAAACCTTTAAACAAAAACTTCTTGAGAACCACTAAATAGAATTGAACTAATTGACAAATTGTATACTGGCCTAATGGGGTTTCATGTCACACAAATGATGCTGATCTGATCAAATGTGACAGCTATTGCTGAAATTTGAAAAAACTGTTAACAGTTGTCTTCTCAAAATCACTTAACTGAACCAGATTTGACAGGTAGAATCCTGCTATAAATACCTTCCAGTTCTTTTACAGATTTTGCCAATCCACCATCATACTGTGTTATCATTTACTTTTGTGTCTCAGTTTTATTGGTTTTGATTAGAAAAATAATTTAAAAAACAAAGATACATATTCATGGGTACTTAAATTCATGGTTTTTGTTGTAACAGCTTCCATATTGTGTAGGTATTTAATTTCAGGGATTAACCTATACAAATACTCCAGATAAAGAATACAAATGAACAAAACCATGCCAGCAACAAATGGTGATTGCTTCAATGGTTAAAACAATATTACCACCTGTATGATCACAAATCAAATGCCTGTCATGATGAATCACTTACACTCAACATCAAAGGGAGCTAACACAGCCAACAACACTAAGCTAATTGGTTATTAAAGTACATGTGAATGATATTGTCCTTAAAACACTGTCCATAAAGATGCACCGTCAGTTACTTTCTGATGACCATGGCTTTAACAGTGGCTTAGGAGGGGTACAGTTCAACTTACATCCTCATCAGTTTAGGTAATATCATTCCATGTGTGAACCAAACATGTGACCAGCTGCCCCTTGCTCAATGCATTTAGCTAGCACTATCAGCTTTTTATGTGTCCAGTACCCACCAAAGTGTAAAGATGCTAACTGAATTGAAAATCAAGTGCACTCTTTTGTTTTTGAACCTGCCTCATGTGCAAACCAACTTCAGCCATTAGATTTTACTTAAAACTTCATCAAATCAATGGATAATTTTGGCTTTTGCATTGTGTGAAAGATCACACCTAATTATCACCAGTTTTGAGAATGCTAGACTTGTTTATTCAACAATTGCAGGATTTTTTACATGACATAAATTTGTACTTGCCAGCAGACTTGATTGACATGATGCTGATTCAGTTTTATTTGTCATGAAAATTTGTTTGTGCTTCAGGTGATTGTACCCGGTACTAGGATTTTAAAGTCTTCTTGCTCCTTTGGAATAAGCATGCATGGATAAAATGGGATGTGCTTTAATGAGGATTTAAAATATTTTGCAATAATTTTGCTTGAATGAGGAATCAATTTTAATAAGTGTTAAATCTAGAGGAATCAATTTTAATAAGTATTTCTAATTTCCATATACTAGTATGCACATTTAACATTCATTCCTTCATTTTCAGTAATACTCAGTGTTGAAAAATACCATAAGCTTTTTCTTGTTCTCTCTATCTTTATTTATGTCACAAGATATTGATTTAAGACAGTGACTACAACTACCAGAGGGGCCCCGAGTGGCTGAGTGGTCTAAAGCACTTACCGTTACGGATCACTGCGATCTCACCTCTGTCTGCGTGGGTTCGAGTCTCAGGCTCAACCAATGTGGGTATGTGAGAAAGCTTCTCATGGATCAGTGGTTCTTTCCGGGGTTTTCCTGGGTTCTTCCTGCACCATTTATACTCGCTGCCATGTATAGCCTATCTTGTGCTGAAAAATGTGATTAAACCCGACAACAACAAGAATAACAACAGCTACCAGATACCAAATAGATATATGTGCATTGAAATAATATAAAATGCATTATGATTCTTTTTCTAAAGGGTTAAAATAAATGCATGTAAAAGCTAATATTTTATTAGCAGATTACAGAAATGATGTTGATTCATCAAACACATTTAGGAAACACTACTTTATCATCTCTGGCTAATTTTTTTTGAGTCTTTAAATTTGTGGTTCAGGGCAACACTCAAATTCACAAAAAATGGTGCCTCATGAAAGTTAGTGTTACTGCAGTGTATCCACTGTTACTAAAAGTAAAACTTGAAACTCATTCTTAAAAACACTCAGTAGCATTTGAGTAAATTGACAGAAGTATAATGGCAGAAAGGTCTTTCAAAATTTCCAGAAATGATGCCAGTTCAACTACAAATATAGTACCATTACTGAAGGGGCCGTGAGTGGCCGAGTGGTCTAAAGTGCTCACCGTTACGAATCACTGCCATCTCACCTCTGTCTGCACGGGTTCAAGTCTCAGGCTTGGCTAATGTGGGTATGTGAGAAAGCTTGCCAGTAGCTTCTCGTGGGTCAGTGGTTCTTACCGGGGTTTCCCAGGGTTCTTCCTCCACCAGTTATACTGGCCACCATGTATAGCCTATCTTGTGCTGAAAAATGGCCTTAAACCCTACAACAGCAACAACAACCATTACTGAAAATAGAAGAAGATTGTAACAGCTTTATCTCTAAATAGAATTTGACCAATTATAGTAGAAAGCATCCTGGCAAATAAGAGCTTTTCCATATTGGATACAGTGATCCTGATGTGCCATCAGATAGGGATGAAGATAAAAAAATTCACAGTTGTTTTCTTAACATGTTTGAGCAAGAGCATTGGAAGAACTCTTACAGAAAGCATCCTACTGACTTGTATTTCATGGCCAACTGCCCTTGCATTTGTCTATGTAGACAGATGGCAACAATTTGTACAATCTCCTACCAACTTGAGCATCTTTGTTTTTTTCTTATTTTTCACAGATGATCTTCCAAAATTACTGGATGAGTATGCCGAGGTTTGGGATCTTGTCAGGGAAAATTTAGGTAAGACAGAAACAAGTGTTTAATTAAATTTCCAGAATTACAGTAGCGTTGCATTATGAAAATATATGATTTATGTTCTGTAGACTTCTCTTTATCTGTTTTAACATCAAATACTTTTTTTAAAACTGAGACACCATCAGAACTATGCATGGTCACCATACATGCAGCATGTAAACTGCTGCATGGAGTGACTGTTTGTTCTCTGAAAGAACATCTACCAAATTTTGATAACTGGATTAACTATTTGATGTCATCAGTATCAAAGCATTCAGTTGAAGTTGCTTTAATTTGTTTTGACCTTTTCTCTAAAATTGTCTCTAGATGTTTTCATAAATCCATGATATGGCACTTATTTGTGGAAAACTTGACATTCATAACAGTAACAGATTTGAATTTACCCTAGACATTTATATATCAGAGATCCAAACTGTGATATATCCCAGACTTGACTGACATATGAGCTCAAATGACTGTTCACTAATTCAGCCTTTCAGATATTGGGAGTAAGGTGCCCATAATTATCCCTTGCTGTTCTTTGGTTATTTTTTTTTTCCAGGTTGCGCATGGGTCTGTACTGTAAACATTACTTCATTCCCTTCCAGAATGTTCTTTATAACTATTGTGTGGTAGTATAACAGCACACATCTAACCTTCAGTACAGAATGTGTTGAGCCAAAACCATAATTAAAAATAAAAGATGCTAGCAACAACAACTGACTGTTACTGTGATCCTTCAAGACTTGTTGGAGGACATCATTCAATAAAACTTGACCATCAAACTTTACTTTGTATGCCTGTTAAACAAGTGCTATGTATTTTCAAGCTAGTAAGCCTGCTTTTTGTCACTTCAGTATTAATTTTTGTGGGCCCATGTTAGTGAAAGTGAACAATAGCAGTAACCTTTCCATCACCAACTGCAGCATGAATAGTTTGTTAGGATTTGGTGAAGATTTTTGTTGCATGTATTACTTAAACTCCTCGATATATTTGCATTTGGTTTTATTTATTTAAAGTTTTTCATTTGCATATATTTCCTAAATCCCTTGTTAGATTCTTTTCAAACATGGCATGACACATTTTGAAGCAGAGCCGATTCATTCTGTAAAATGTTCACTTGCCTCATTTACCTATGAATCAAAGTTACTATCAGAGAAAACGTTTATTACAGTTTTGGTTAAAGTTTCTTAACTTATTCATAATTTCTAGATCCCTTTCATCAATTTTCTTCATATTTGGGATGTATCATTATGAAGCTAAGACAATGCTTTTGGTGACGTGCACACAAGATCCTTTGACCTTGTGCAGGGCTGTACAAATTTTATAAAAAGTTAGCTTGCCCAAGGCAGGCTGACTGGAAAATTAAACTTGTCTTTGAAGAATTTGAACTTGCCTAAAACAAGAATGAAATCGAGTCCTGACTGAAATATTCCAATATCAGTGAATTCACTCTTTGCTTTTTTCTGGGGAGTGTTGTATCTATTCACATGTCTGCTTCTGCTTCCATGTCATCCAGGTTTTACCTTGAAATCAGCCAGGTTTTACCTTGAAATCAGCCACATGCATTTATACAATCTTTGATAAGCCGACTTTTCAGAATGCTTCAAGAACACATATTTGTATCCATTTAATTTTTACAGGTATGGTACATATAAATGCAAAATGAATGTGCTGATGTATGTATTGTGGCAAGATTGCAAAGTGTACAACTTGAAAAACATAAAGCATTACTAAATGAACGTGAACTCTCTCTCTCTCTCCCTCTCTCTCTCTTTCTCTCTCTCTCTCTCTTTCTCGTACCTTGCAAACCTGAACCTACCTTAGCAGAATTTGAACTTGATCCAATCATTGAACAACGGGAGTTCTAAAACCTGTTGTGGTCAAAGTCACAGTCACAGAAACTTTGCATTAAGGTTTTTAGTTAAAGCTTTTTATTTCTTTTTATTTCCCAAACCCATGATAAATTATACAACTGGAAAGGTTGCTTCATTGTTCTGGATAATTCATGATCATTAGTAAATTCCCATACCCAGAACTCATACTTCAAACTCTGAAGATATTTACGCTCTGAGTATGGGAAATTACTAATAATCTTGACAAGTTATGTTCACACTTGGCTGAATCATGATAAAGCCAAGTCAGTTCATTTAGTGAAATGTATGCATATCCTTTGTCTTAGTGGTCAAGGTCACAGTCATAGAATGTTTGCTTTAAGGTTTGTTTGTTTGCTATATTTCCTAAATACTTGATGGATTTTTTTCTTACTTGGGTTGACTCGCACAATATTGGGGTCAAGGTCACATTATCATAGAAAATTTGCATCAAAGCAGTTTAAGTTTTTTATTTGCTTACATATCTTTAATACCTTTATGGATTTTCGTCATGCTTGGATGAATCATTATGAAGCTAAGACAATTCATTCAGCAATGTGTGTTTTGAGCTCATTGATCTTGAGTTCAGGGTCACAATAATAGAAATTTTGCATTGAGACTTTAAAGTTTTCATTTGTTTTAAAACAACTTGATGGGCTTTGTTCATACATTTGATGGATCATTATAAAGCTAAGACAGTTCATTATGCAACATGCTCACTCTCCTCCTGTGATTGTTGGGTCAAGGTCACAGATTTTACAGGAATGCTCTGACTGGGGTCTCAACATGCAGACCAAGGCCTTCTTGTTAGTATGAGTAGAGTGGAATAAAATATGAGATCATGCACAAGTGCATGGAATAGCCTAACACTTGAATCATTCCTCTTCCAATCCTTACAGTATTTGTACCTAAGGAATACCGTAGACACCGTATTGATGACTCCACACCTGTGTCACAGCTTCTGCCTACAGCAAGTGATGCTGGCCAGTGTGCCTACTCTGTACTGGAGTTCCTGTTCCACAAACAGAATGATTTTCTTGATAATTATTACCAAAAGGCCAAAAGGAGGTAAGATATCAGAGTTCATGGCAAACTTCAGTCTACACGTAAAGGTACATGGGCTGTTAATTACTCCTACTATGTAATGTCATCACCAGCGTCCACAGGGAGTAAGGCTGACAGCAATGTCCATTTACAACAAGGGCTTGCTGTATTAATTGATGTAACATGTTATATTAAATCTAATGTGGAAAACTATCTTGACAAATGTTTGAGATAAGTCATGCAAAATCTTTATGGGCCCATATAGTTTAATCAAAACTTGCAGATGAAAACTGTTTTAAATGACTATTTTGCCAACAAAGTCAGACTTTGATGAGTGTTATTTTCTTTTATTTTTGCATTATTGAAAAGAAATTTAATAGAATACCTTTTGGAAATTGTTGTATGATGGAAAATTCTAAGAAAATTATGAGGCATTCCATTTTGGAATATAAGTAAAAGATTTTTTTGTTATTGGTTTTATCAGCACTTTTAGCACACTGGTTTCTCATGCCAAGGAAACTGGAGCTAAATACCTTTCCCAAGGACACACTGGGGCTATTGACCTGGGCCTGCTTTGGTGGCTATTAATCCTGCTACCCTTGGATTACAAGCCTGACAATCTACTAACTACTCCGCCATGGCCCTTTTAATAAAAGATTAAGAACTGCAAGTTTATTGAGCAGTAACAACATAAAATTTAGTATAAAAATTTCTCTTTACAATTGTTTATCAGTATTAGATAGAATCAAATTTATCAATATTAGAATGACAGAATCAAACAATTGAAATTTTATTTCAACTTTGAACAACCTGTGCTCTACCCCCATTCCTTCTCACTATGCAGCTTGTCATTAGGGTTTGTTCACATGCTTGATATCATAGGAACAAAGGCTTATTTGCTGGCAAATTGTTCTAATACTTAGCATATCTAGGGTTCATGGTACAATCCTGCACTCTCATATGCTGCATAATGCATGCAAGCCTTGACATTCAACTGGTATCCAAATTTTTTTCCTATTCTTGAATGTACATTTTAGTGATAATCACTTTGCATAAATCTTGGGCTATAAGCTCAGCACCTAATGTAACTGGTGCTTCTGTGTGTGCCTCATCTCTAAGATTGTATACAATAGTTATCCATTTTATTTGGGATCGCAAAATTTGATCCAAGTTTTTGCTGTTCAACTCTACAGTTTTTACAATGGCAGGATGAAAAGTTAAAAAAAGATATAATACTAATGACTCATTGGAAGAGAAACAACTGACCTCGGAGAAAAGGTGATTGCTTAATAAAGGTATGTTTCTTTAATATCTTAGTTTATGAAATTTCTGAAGCACTGGATGTTTAAGGTATGTAGTACTTTTAAATAGTTCTTTATGTTTTCTTTCTTCTCGAATTAACAAAAGGAGTGAACCTAAAATTAACATGTATATGACCATTGGGGGATTCCACCTTTTGGCATATGGATTTGTCCTCATCAAGAAGGAGCAGACATCAATCATGCCAACACTGTAAAATCCTAATTCCTTAATCACAGCCTTAGTTATCAAATTCCCCTAAATATTATTTGATTTTTGCTAATTCAAAAATTCCTCAACTAGTCTTCTCATTTTTCATGAGCGAATTGAGTGATTTGTGATCTGTGATATTTGGGGTTTAACACCATGACAGGTAATACATGTTGGCTAGTATATTTGGTGGAAGAAGAGCCTGGGAAGAACCACTGACCCACAGGAAGCTACTGGCAAGCTTTCTCACATATTCATATTGGTTGAACCAAGACTCCAGCCCATGTGGACAGAGGTGAGATGTGAATGATATGTAAGGATGAGAGACTTAGACCACTTAGCCACCTGCTGCCCAAGAAAATTCATTGAATTAAGTCCTCCTGGCCATCCATCCATGTATACAGACATTTTTAAAGATAGAGGCATACTTACATTGCAACACTCCATGGCACCATCTTGAGTCATTTAGCAGATAAAGCCTTCATGTATACTGCAGAAATTACAGCCTTACTGAAATGTTGAACTACAATGAAACCTTTCAAAATCTTAAATTTGAGAACCTTTTAACATCCTGAATCTTGCAGAATTATGATTTGCTCATAAAATATGTCAAAAGAATTCTGTATTGTTGACTGGCAAGCCACATTGTCATGTGGATAGTGAAGGGAAAAATTAAACAGGCAAAGGTGTTGTGCATTCACCCATTTCTGAATTAATATTCCATACACACAGCTCCTTTAGTTTAGCATCTTTGTCTGGAAAACTCACCAACCTGCTGATAATGCAAAGGCAAGCATAGGTCCCTTTTTTAAATAGAAAAGACAAAAAAATAGACCACTATCAATCACAGTTAAAATTGGTAAATGAAGGCTTGATATATCACTTGTGTTATTATTGAAAATGGTAGTTAGTACACAGATATTTTGAATCATTGTCATGAAATTCACATATTTTAATAACATATTTTGTTAGGGTTTTCTTTTTTTTTAAATTCACAGTGACTAATGCAATAAAATGAATCATTGCTGAATGCCATAAGGAGGCAACACTTTATGAATTAAGTACCAATGAAAGAAATCTTGTTACATGAAATTTTTGTTTTCATTTTATATTTTATTTGGGTTTCAGTGTGTAATCATCATAAATGTGATATACTGTCTACTCAAAGGTGAATACAAGTTGGCTGACTCAGCGATTTCTTTGAGTCTTGCATGAGAACCTCAATTAATGCTTTACTCAGTGGTTGCTTTGGGACAACAGTTGAAAACTTAGAGAATTACTTTAACTAGTTTGCATTGTTATTTTTATCTTTTATTTTATATACCTTATAAAGAATTTTAACATTTTGCCAGAGATACCCAGTGTGAAATTAAGGGACATAACTCTAGCTCACCTGTCAGCTGTCTAGCTCACCTGTCAGCTGCCACCCGGAACAGGATTTATTTGCCTAGTACTCCACGTTTATATTTATTTTGAAGGATTGACCTTCCTAACATTTTTTCTTCAATATTTCATCTACATAAAGTTTACATTCTTAGATCTTAACTTTAAAAAGCACTATATAGCCAGTATTGTGCTGATGTATGTTTTGAATCTCATTCATACATACATACATACATACATACATATGCACACACACATGATCATCAAGGGAGAATCTTGAGTCACCTTTTACCATGTAAGTTATCTTCAGCTCTGTTCCTTTTAGCCATTAGTAAATTGAGAAAGATGGACCTTCTTTCTTTTTCAGCTTGAACATTTGAATAGTATGAAAAGCATGGTTATATTATGAGACTTACTCAAAATATTTAGTCTGAAAAATAACATTCCATCAAATGTGCAATCAAAATTTTCATGGAAAGTGCCTTGAAAGATATTTACATTTGTATGAGATTTATTTTATTTTATTAACTTTAATGTTGAATATTTTCTATTTTACCACATTTCAGAGTTGCCGAGATACCTAGTGTTAAAGTAAGGGATATAACTCCAGCTCACCTGATCAGCTACCACCCAGAGCAGGATATTCTTCCCCTGGTTCTGGCAAACTGTAACTATTCTTTTGAGGTGGGAAAGGGAACAACCATTGAGTACAACTTTGCCAACCTGGAAAGACAAATAATTGACAGATTCTTGTTTGGGAAGTGCTTCATAGACATAGAGGTAAATCTTTTTCTGGTATACTTAGTTAAGGTGCTTTCCTGTAAATATGTGGC